>JASDQU010308249.1:48965-60019 GCA_032191745.1 Picea mariana
TAAATAGCCCCCCAAAATACCTAAGACATAACAATACCATCTTCATAGTGAAGATGTATTAGCAATTAGGAAACTATGGCTATTGCACCTATCTATAGGTAGCAATCTATTTCTTAGAAATATTTATAAACAACTCTCATTATGATTCCTATCATATGAAAATATCAAAAATCATCGATCGGATAGTCCACCCTCTATTGCCACCTATTAGGTGACCCCAAGTCCTCCACATTACACCTTGTATGATGATATTTGAAAATCTTTCTAGTTTTCCCAAACATCTTTAGATGTGACTCAAGCAGAGGTTTTAAAAAAATAAAAGAAACTTCATAAACCTTCAAGCATCTCATTGTAGACTAGATTCCATTCTTTCCCCCATCCTTTCATTCCCCACTTGAGAGTCAAGATTGGATGCAAATTGACTCATCTAATGAGATCTAATCGAAGTTTTCAACTCCACATCAGACCAAGATCTCAACCATAACTCCTGCTATATTTTTTGCCTTGTCCTCTATGTCAAGTCTATATTGAATGACCTTTGGATAACCTCCCAGAAGTAGTAAGGGAAAATACCGATGTTAACGAAGCCAGAATTGGATTTTGAAGGAATGACTTTTATGTAGGATTTATATGGGTTCATTCACATAGGTATTTGCAGAGAATAATAAATGTCCAAATATTAATACTTTATCTATCACATCTACAGTAAACCATGCTACCCATGAAAGTACCACTCTCTCAAGTTATATATCCCTTATTATATTATTATATAGCATCTTAAGTTGGTTATCGCATGAATCGATTTAATTAGACAACAAAAGGTTGGAGAGAAATAATTTCAATATTAGAAAAATGTTTTTCTTGCCACTAAAAAGTTTCCCTTTCATCAATGCATTCAGTGGAATAACCACTTTTTAGAAATGTTCTACAAATGTATTTAGACAATATACAAGTCCTAATTGTCCCCTTCACTTGGCTAGGTTCCTCCAGCTATGCCATTCCAATATGACACTAACATTTTCTTCAAAAACTTGCACTTCTTTAAGTTGGACTACAATTGGTTCTTAGCCCAAGTTTTGTTGAAAATCAAGTCCTTATCAACATTACACATGGAAAAAGGAATTATTAAAGTTTAGCATTGTCTTATTTATCATGTTTCATAAGTAATGTTGGATAATTACATGATATGAATGGAATTGCAAACCCATTGACAAAGGATTTGATAAAATGTATTAGCAACTCCTTCATACAGTCTCATAAATATGGCTAGATAATTACGCTAGATAAATGGCATTGTAAACCTTTATGAGTTTTAAATGTTGTCTTTCATCTATCTAGTTCGTTGTTCATCTTGTACCCAAATTTGATGATGGTTTGATTTAAATTCTAACTTTGTGAAGGACTTGGCTTCTTGAAGCTTATCTAGTGGATACTCAGTTCTTAATAACATGAGTTTATTCTTTTAGTGATTTTGTTCAATGTTAAAAAACCAACCCATTTTCTATATACTAATGTTCTTATGAACTAGAACCTTTTGATGATCAACACAGTGATACACTTGGCTTGATTTCTTCCAATTCAATTAGCCCCTACACTCATGCTTTAATATCCTCAATCTCTAATAATGGGATTATCTATAGGATGATGGTTGATAAAGTTGACTTCATAAGTATATTATCTAATTGTTCTGTTGTCTAGATTTATTTTTCTATCATTTAACATGTTTGTTTTATTTTGTATCTAACCACTATGAAAATGAACTTGCATTCTTTATCAATCAACTTATTTTCCTAGTTTGCGTAGAGCAATGGTATGTTCTCTTTTCTTTCACTTTCTCTAACAAGTATGGTTTGTTATATTTATTAATGATATATTTGTTTTCATGTGTTGTGAATATTATGTCTATGTCACATGCATTACCCACCAATTATCACCTCATAGGGATTTAATATCCACATTCACACGTCCTTATTATTTCAAACTAGGATGCCTACATGCTTGGGTAGATGTTTTCTCCTTGATGGGAATGTGTATTATACTTTGGATAATTTGGTGATAAAATTTGAGGTTCACATGCTTTATTTCTATTCGAAATTGTGGTCTATGTCAATCCATGAAGCATGAACTAACTTGTACTATTTTATTCTTAAGTTTGAAACAAATGAGTGGGTTGAGAATTTTATTGTAACAACAAAATTCACTTGTACTATTATGTTCTTGTAGTTTCCTCAATATGTTTCATCACATCCCTTATGAAATTCACTAACTATTTCTATCATTTGATGGAGTGTTATAGGATGGACAACCAAACGTATATTTGTTAGATCTATCTTCTTCGAGTGAGGGAAGTTCAGGTAGAATAGAGGAAAGTGAGACATACATCTAGTAGGTCTAACAGGAGGAGATAAACTAGAGGTGAGAAGATTAGAAGATAATTCCATAAACACATGAAATGTGTTCTTACTAAAGGGGGTTCATGTATGTATGATGATGAGATCATAGATTACATCAAGGTTCCCTTGAGGTACAAACATATGGTGAAACGATGGGTACCCAAGGATCTTCCTCAAAAAAAAATTAATTTTTGTGTCAATGAAACGATATACCACATTGCTACATCATCATTACATGGTTTGGGTATATTTTCCATCAATGACATAAAGGTATGTTATGGTGGATTAACTGAATTGATGGAGTATGTGGGACCATGTTACATCTAAAAATATTGGATACCACTAGTCCAATATACAAAAAGTATACGAAGATATGGCGTGCCTACAAATTATATACAACTAAAACACAATGATCTAAATAAAGGAGCATATACGTATATTGATGGAAGGCGAAAAGAAGCAGGGAATATTGCAGGGTTCATAAACAATACATGACCCACAACAATAAATAAGCGTCCCAATTTCTTATTTGAGGGGCGTGAAGGAAATCATGTATTCATATGTGTAAACAAATCAATAGCTGCAGGGAAAGATTTGTTGATTGATTACCATTTGAATCGAGTAGATACAAATGTTGCTATTATGGGGGCGGTACACATAGTATTTTACCCAACCTGTAAGAAATGACCCTTATATCTTATGATTATCATTTACTATAGTATATTCTCATGCATCTTGTAAGTTAAGGAAACATTTTAATATGACATGGTTCTTATATTGTGGTAGTGTGATTAGGGTCGAAGGGCACCGACTCTTTCTTCTGTCTCAATTAGAATTAACAAAAAAATGTTCAATAACTTTCATGAAAAGTAGACCAAAGAAAAATTCCTAACACCTTTCCATAATTATATCCCATGAAACATTATAGAATTTAAATGTAAAATCATTTAGACTCAAGGGTTTTGTTGGCCATATTTAACAAGGCATCATAAAAATCATCCATTGTTAAAGACTCATAACACGAGCCTATAAATTTCTAACAACCTAAAGTCTACAATACACAATGTCCACACCAATCAGTCCTTATGTTCTTTAGTCACTCTTTAGTTTGTTGTTTTTAGCATGCCATGTTTTTGTCCCATGCCTATTCATGAACTAACTTTATTTCACATACATTTGAATTTATTCTATTTTGTCTAATTTTTATATTCACACTGCATTGTTGACAACACCATTGTCCCAAGATGACAAGGGGAAGGAAACAACCTTAGATTAGTCCTCAAATCCTACAGACGAAGTTCTTACTAATGAAGAATTTTTTTCCTGCATCATCCCAGTGAAAACAATAGCTTGTGAGAAAATAAAAAATCAAACTCACTTCTTTGATTCAGATTCAACCGCGGACACAAGAGATAAATGAAATAATTAAAGCCTTAATGGAAAAAATTGATCTCTATGGGGTAATAAATATCCTTAATTATCCCATTTATGTATTTTGTATTTTAATTTTTATACTCTTAAAAGTACTTTAGAAAATACTATTTAGTTTTATAGGAGTTTTTGAAGGATTTTAATCCCCAGGATATGCCTACGGAGGCCAGTGTTGGTACCAGCATTGTTTCTACACCATCACAACATCATATGGGTACACCCCCTAGGGTCGATGTCGATACTACACCCGGACCTAACCAAAACATGCCATAATGTGCACAGGATGTTGTGAATGTAGAACATGGAATTGCACATTTTGAAGCATGATTTCCTGGATCTTCCCATTTCACTAGCACAAGAACAATATCGGTCACCTTTTCGGTAAACGATGAGCTCATCCCTATGAAAATAGAAAAGCTTCAAGGTATTTAACATGTTCTTTAATTATTGTGTACAATTTAATTGAAATTTACGTATAATGTGCGATTATTTTAAACTAATGTTAATATCATTTTGTATGAAATGATACATTTTATAAAGACATGAATGAATTGATCTTGGATATATTTGGTCCCACCATACGCATAAGGTGGAATTCCCAAAGTTCCAAGTTAGAAGATGAACTCATTAACAAGTTGGTTGGCATGTTCGGTGAGGGTTGTTTCAGCAAATCCAGAGTCTCCTCAAAAGTAGGAGAATATTTAAAATATTTGTGTGACCAATATAGGGTTCATTTGAAAAAGAACCCTAAGTATGAGAGTCCTCCAATGATTCCTGAGAGGGATTTGAAGGCCCTACATGAAGATGCTATGAAAATAAGGAAATACACCACCCAACTTAGGAAGGTATGCGACACTTCTAGTAATGTAATTATGATGTTTTATCATCACTGGGATATCTAATTATGTATTTGAAACTTTTCAATACAGGCTACCAAACACATCCAAATCCACCAAGGACAAAATAGAATAACATGGGAAACACAAACATGGCCAGGGTGGCTACTCGAAACTGATCGTACGAATTGTAAGTATAAAAAAAAAAACATCCAAATAATATATTGTTAACACTTTTAATTTAGTTGTAGAAAATAAGAAAAAATGACGTTCTTATGCAAAATTGTAGGGGTTGGAGTTCAAAGAAGCTACAACAGAGGAAGACGTCAAGATTTATTTCAAGCATGACTTTCAATCTATGGTTGAACGTAGAAAAAGCATGGGGAAAACACAAAATTTCGACACTCAAACTGACAAACAGATAAATAAAATCAACTAAGATTATTTATAATTTATTACTTGTAAAATATATTTATTATTATTTTTGGCCATAAAGTAATGTGTTTTTTTGTTTTAAGCAGGAAACCAACGAAGAAACAAGAGTCCCTACTAGTGGAACACAACCTAGTGACGGAGTTCCACCCAATGAAGGTGGTGTGTAACTAGGTACCGGAGGTATTTCATGTGCTATAAAAAATGTAGTATGGATTAAAAATAAAATATTTTATTGCAAATGGTGTATTAATTATAACCTTTCAAGTTTCAACTCGAGAGCATGTAGAGGATAAGTCTAGACAAGAAGATGAACATATGGCCGCATCCAAAATTACTTCACTTGCTAGCGCTACTCAAGCATGTAAATGACACTCTAATGTTATTTTTATTAATGAAATGCTTGTACTAATAGTAACAAAAAATATCAATTTAACATTTCTTTCTTATTGCAGCTAGTGATCCATGCCTCCCCTTGCAGTAGCCTCGATGTCGTGAGTACATGACCAAGTCGTCAATAAGACATGTAGAGCCCAGAAATATTGAATGGGAAGAAGGAACTGGCGAAGTTTTTTTTAATTCATTTCAAAAATAAAGAAACGAAAAAAGAAATGATTGTACTAGTTATATAATTAGAAACATCATGTGCCATATTGTGAAAACATATTATTTATGATAAAATTTATTGAGATGAAGCATTTTGTGTCTATGATTAATAAATGAGTGTTATATGTTAATGAATGATTGTTATATATTTCTTTATGCACAAAACCACATATGTTTATTTATAAATTTGTTGTTTTTCTAGTGTCTATGCATGAATCTTAATGTGTTGCTTTCAACTATTTTCTAGTCGATAGATTAGGTAGTTGGGAATTGAGAGTGATGTGAGGGGGGGAGTGGCCATAAGATATTCCATCTTCATGTGGTTGGCCATGTTCAGTAAAGAATAAACTAGCACAACCACTAACTCGCGATTGGTGAACGTTGATAGGTATCAGATGCTAAAATCTCCGCACAATTAAAAATCTCTTGTGTATTATAAAAAAAAAAAACCTAACTAACGCAGTAAGATGTATTAAAAATGTCAGTGCAGGAAAATCCCCCGACGTAGTAAATAATCAACTAGTGCAAACGAGGCATAGTAAATAATCATATTTTGTATAGTAAATAATTTGATGGATCATTATCAAGTCAATATTCACTAATGAATATTAGTAATAATTAACTTCCATGTTTTGACATGCAAAGAAGATAATGCATAAATATTAACATTCAATTTCCTGTGACGACTAATAATATTCTAAACATATTAAATCGTTTCCATAGAAACCCTCTTTGTAATTAGGATTTGGATAATATTGGAGCAAAACTCCCTCAATCCAACAAAGCAACAACAAAGTCAATGTTGAATTTGCTATTTCTCTGTCAAATCGAGGAAGGTTTGCTCCAAGATTAAACTACTTCAATAAATTATTCTCAAAACCAAGAGGATCTCATTCAAGTATTCATGCACTCAAGTCTTTTTAATTATTATTTAGTCACAAAAATGTTTGCTAATCTATTTTATTATTTCATTGATTCTTTAAGTGCTAGTTAAATTAGTAGAACAACTACTAGAGGAGATCTATTGGAGCAGCGTTAAACGAATATCATATAAGGAAAACCATCGAATATCAAGGTATTTCTATTGTTATTTCATTTCTAATTGCAATTGATTTGTATGATTGACATGATGATTTATATTGTGATTTTGGTTCTTCCCACTCATGTAAATGAGAAAGTGATGTCTTATTGTCAAGCTCTTATTCCTCCAAAGAGGTAGAATTCCCATTCCATTTCTCTACTTTTTTATTTCTTATTTTATATTTTCCATGTTTACAAATTCCAATAAAATAGTTGTCCAACATAGCTTAGACAATGTTAATTTGATCTAGCATTATTTTTTCCATAAATTCTATTAAGAAATGTGGGTTCTAAGTACTAAGAAGATAGCTTGTAGTGATTGCACAAAAATTCAAGCATTGTTTAATGAGAGAGAAATGATAAGTTAAATTTTCAAACCAAATTTTGACCTAAGTTGTTAAAACGATGCATTAAACGTAATCAGTCTTTTTTCCCACATCCTAATTGATAACTTGGTGTGTATATCAAAGATCATAATTCCATGATTTTTTTTGCAATAGTAGCTTGATAATTCTTGTATTTAATCTATGGATTAATAATAAAACTATGTCAACCCAATTGCAAACAAATGCATACTAAAAGATGATTTGAAATTTTAGAAAAAAACAGAGAGACTTGTATACAATGTAATTAATATCAAGTGTTCTCATGGAGAACATTTCCAACATTTTTCACATAAAGGGTACAATGCAAGGTAACCAAATACTTCCAAAAAAGGGTAAAGATGATAATTATGATCCTCTAGACTTTTCCAAAATTTAGAAGCTCAAGCATATTATATCCAAATTTAGTGTTAGTCTATAGTGACAATCCCATTACAAATAATGGCTCATCGATCTGTTCGGGCCATAATGTGAGTTGAAACCTATGGGATAAAGGCATTCAAGGACACATGTCAAATTGCTCCCATATGCATAGAAAAAAAAACATTGCATCAAAATCACCTCTTGTTCACTCTTATATGTGTATTTTGGAAAGGTTGAGGCCAACACACCATTCCTCAGATTTTGGGGCCAGTATGTGCAAAGTTGAACCCCAAATGTAATTTTTCAATGTCCTCCACTAAGAAAAACCCTACTTTTTAAAATCATCATAAAATTGTGTCATAGGGAAACACGCGTGATAATGGTTCCCTAGTGCTACTTCATAGTGATGAGTCCAACATAACTAATGTCTCATAGATTTGATTCCCAATTGGGGTTTTATTGTAAATTGCAACACATAGGACAAACCCATTAAGATACATAGGTAAGAATGCTACCATGGCCATACAAATTAAATAGGAAACATAATCACCTTTCTTCAACTCCTACATGTCTATTTTTGTGATATATTTGTAATCATGTTATTCATAATCTTTCAGAACTGCACTGGACAAAGTTGACCTCTGAATGGGATTTTTCAATGTCCTCCACTAGAAAAAACCTTAGTTATGCAAATTGTCAGAAAAAAATTGCATGGTATGGAAATGTGTGTGAGAAGGAACCCCTAGTGCTAGTCCATATTGATGAGTTCAATGAAACCAATGACCCATCGATATGATGCTTGATTTTTGTGAGATACAATAAAAAATATATAACTATTTAGCAACACATGTGGCACTGCTCTTAGAAGCATAAAAAACATATAATGTATTATAATATCCTTCCATCAACTCCTTCATGTGTATTTTGGAAATCCCAAGACAAGTCATTTTTTTCCACTAGCTTCCAAGGATGCAATGTGCAAATTTGGCCCATGAATGCAATTTGTAATGTCCACCACTAGGAAAAAKCTTARTTCTATAAACCATCARAAAAAAAATTGTGTTGCAGGGATAATGTATGATAAGGGYGCTCTAGTGATACTATGTAGTAATGATTCCAATGTAGYAGATGTCTCCTTATCATTCGATATAATACTCGGTTTGGGTTTGATCTTCAATTAGAACCCATTGGCTAAAGCCATTTAGGGACACACTCTTAAGTRCTCTCGAGGACATAAATATCAAAAGGAGAAAATKAAACACSTCCCATCAACTCTTSAATGTCTATTTTGGCAAGGTTAAGAAAAATTCATTTTCCATTAACTTCCAAGGAAGTGATGGGAAAAGTTGACCCTTGAATGTAATTTTACAATGTCCTCCAWTAGGAAAAATACTAGATCTAAAAATAGATAGAAAAATTAATTGCATGGAATGGAAACACATGTAATATTGACACCCCTAGCTCAACTTCGAAGTGATGAGTCCAATGCAACCAATGATCATTGATTTGATTCCCATTTAAGGTCTTATAATGAGTTGCAACTTGGGATCCGGAGATATTCAAGGACATGGGATAGAGCACTCTCAAGGGAATAAAAATAAAATGGACCAGAAAAATCATCTCATGTCATCTCTTGTTATGTATTTTTGTTGGATAACATGCATCTAATTGATTTCAAGGGTTATGATGTCAAAATTGGACTCTCAAATGAAAGATTTAAAATTTTCCTCCGTTGACCATAAAAATCACTTAATGTCACCTCCTCTATGTGTATTTTGGCAAGGTTTAGGAAAACATGGTTTCCATCAAATTATGGGACACTTACATGTGCAAACATGGCCCTTGAATGCAAGTTTTTCAATTCCCTCCATTGGTTTAAACCCATGTTCTATAATTTTCCTCAAAAAATAGTTGTGTGGTAATGAAATATGCACGAGATGGGTGTCCTTAGTGTTATCCCTCCATTACAAGTACACTTCAATTGATGGATGGCCAATTTAATGGATGGCCAATTTGATGGAGGGGTATATAGAGAGTGAGGAGGAGAGTGCAGTGTATGCAGGAGAGAGAGAAGGGGGTATATAGTGATCCGGATTATTTTCGGCATGAAATGAGAGAGAAGATATAATAAAGAAATATACAGAGATATATCAAATATCCAATAATATAAAAAAATATATCAGATATGAAATCATAAACATAGAGATACAGTAATACACAATTTCTATTAATGAGCGAAATGTACAAAATTGTAGAAATACAGAGTGAAAGACCCGTTATAATGGTGGAAACTTATCTATGAGAAGAGATGTGACAGATACTCATATTCGAAAGAAGATGATTGTAAAAATGAGGATCCAAATACATTTTTAACATAAATAAAATCCAAAACCCTAACCTCGGAAGATGAAAAGCCAACATTTTTGTGGACCCCGTTTTGGGTAGTTTGGTGTATCAACTTCCCGGGGGCATAAATTTGGCATACGATCTCTGTTTGGGGCACATGATAGCTATGTAGAAAGTTATCGTAAAAGAGATTCAATTTGGGGGATCAATAATATCCTTTGGTCATTCTAATTGAGGTGCTTGATCTCGAAAAGAAATTCATTTAGGCTAGCCCCAGATGTTTAGGAACCGAAAAACTACTAAAAATAGTAAATTGCCAAAAGAATATTTTGATCTAGTTGGAATAGGTGGGTCACCACCGATATCCACCTGGATCAATCCTCCCTCCTTACGAATCAATTTTATCCATTGCATTCAGTGCCCGGGGGAGAGGGAAAAGTGTTTGTTGAATCTGCATCTTGATGAGCTGCTTGCCTTACTGGGAAAGTTGTGTTTCTTAGCTTGTTGAAGGTTTCCATGAACCTGTGGATGGAAGGGTTGGACCATTTTAACCAATGTATATACATGATATGATTGTGTCCATAAGGAATCCTTACACTTTTATTCAATCTTTTTTGACATTCTTCTGCTGGGAAGAAGGTGCTTCGACTGAGGCTGCAGTGGTTGCAGTGTTCGTCAGTTCACCTTTTGAACATATTTTGAAGAAGCTAAATTTTGTAGTATGAGATACTACCTTGAGGAATTGTTTAGGTGGGACAATGGTTGGAACTACCTCTAGTATCATGCAGAGATGACCACCCAAAGTAACAATGACACTACGGGGTCGAGACTCATAAATGGCATGGCACTTCCATATATATGGTTGGCCCAAGAGAACATCACAAACATCTAGTGGGGAAACATCACATAATAACTCATCCTTGAAGGGATGGATGTCATATGAAAATTGAAATTGTTGGCTGACATAGAGATCGAGTCCCTGGGAAAGCCACCCAATGTTGTATGGTTGCGGGTGTGGTGTTGTCGACGATCCCAATTGTTTGACAATCTATGTTGAGATGAGGTTCTTCTGGCTTCCACTATCAACAATAAAATGCAGCAAGGTCCCCTTCACCCACATCTGTGAATGAAAAAGGTGTTCCCCCTCTTCAGGATCTACGAGTTCTTCTAGTTGAATTGTTGCG
>JASDQU010308250.1:23483-37253 GCA_032191745.1 Picea mariana
AATGGTACTTGATCTCAATGTGGTTCGATTTTTCATGAAACACTTGATTCTCTGAGGTCTTCAAACAACTTTGGTTACCATAATGAATAATGGTGGAATATAGCACATGTTTGGATAAATATGCAAGGATCTTGCAAAGACACACTGCTTCACATACTGACATACTTAATGCAATGTACTATGCTTCTGTTGTTCTCAAAGCCACATAAGTTTATTTCCTTCTACACTAGGAAACCATGGAAGATCCAAAGTGAAGCAACACCCAAAGGTGCTCTTTCTGTCCACTGCGCACCCTTCCCAATCAGATTCAATATATTCCTACCATATCATATCAATACTGGAATTATATCTCAGACCATTTCCAACTGTGCCTCGCAGGTATCTCAACACATGCTTCACAACAATCCAATGTGTCTATCTCGACTTACTCATAAACTAGCGAAGTGCACTCACTACATAGAAAATATTTGGTCTTGTGTTAACTAGATACATCAATGATCCAATCAGCTGTCTGTACAGAGTCAAATCAATTTTTTCAGAATTGGAACAATACACACTTAATTTATTCAAATTCGTTAGCATTGGTGTAGCCATAGGCTTCAAGTTCAACATCCCAAACTTGTTCAATATATCAACTATGTACTTACCCTGACTCAGGAATATCTCATCAATTCTCTGCCACACCTCTAGTCCCAAGAAGTAGTGCATCATACCAAGGTCCTTCATCTCCAACTTAGAGACCAACACATACTTGCATTCAGAAATAAGGCTCTCTATACGAGTGAGGAATAAATCATCAACGTAGAGGACTAGAATCAGGGACTCACCATTAACTGTCTTGTAGTATAGGCTGGGATCGAAAACACTTTTTCTGCAACCCAAAATTCATCAGGTGTCCATCAATCCTCGCATACCAAGCTCGAGGTGGTTGCTTGAGTCCATACAAGGCCTTCTTCAACCTGCACACATGAGACTCATTCTCATGTATCACAAAACCATCTAGCTACTCTATGTATACTTCTTCCTCAATATCTCCATTGAGAAAGGTTTTCTTTACATACATCTGATGTACTCTCCAGCCCATGGATGCTGTAAGGGAAATAATCATCTAGATAGAAGTGTATAGAGAAGCATGAGAAAATGTCTCCTCATAATCTATTCCCTCTACTTGAGAGAATCCTCTAGCGACAAATCTCATTTTGTGCCTCTCGATGCTCCCATCAACTGCGTGTTTGATCTTGTAGATACATTTGGAAGTCACTATCGAATTCCCCTCAGGTTTTAGAAAAATATCCCACACATCATTCTTCATGATGGATTGATACTCCTCCATCATGGCATCTCTCCATATTGGATGACTAGTTGCCTCCTCATAACATGAACGCTCAAAATGAATGATTTGGATCATAGTTTCTGACATAGAATGGATATCTCTGAGGTCTCTTACTCACTCAGAAGGTACCATGAGGAGCTGCATATCATTCTACCTCCTATAGAGTCTGACGAGCCCATGTAGGTCTCTTTCAACCTATTGCAATATCTCTGGGAACATCAACTGGAGCTATAGGATCAATGGGATCAATTGGATCAATTTGATCAATTTCCAAGTGAGATACTCTATATCTCTTAAAGGATACCTCCTCCTCAAAGATAACATCTCTACTCACCTCAATCTGTCTCTGATTAGGGATGTAGATCTGACATGCCTTCGAAGATTCATTGTACCCCACAAATGTAACCTTTCTTCCTGAAGGGTCTAGCTTGATACTTTTCTCCTTGGGTACACGAATGTATACTGGACACCCAAATATCCTGAAGTGTCCAACCTCAGGCTTCACTCCGGTGAAGGCCTCCTCGGGTGTCATGTTCCTCAGAGTCTTATGAGGACTTCTGTTATGTACATAGACTATAGTCATGGATGAATTTTCCCACATAAACATAGGTAAATGTTGATCATGCTAAGTCATCTTGGGCCATACATGATATATCGATGTTCCCTCATGAAACCAATGTCTCAGGAAGCCGAAAAACATCAACTCTCCCTCTGGAGCTAGAGGTGACTCCTCCTCTATCTCTGCTCCCTCTGACACTGAAGGTAGTTCGTCCTCTTTCTCTGGAGGTAACTCAATCTCTGCTCCCTATGGATGTAGTACCACCTCCCTCTCTGGGAGTGCCTCTACATACACTGGAACTGCTGCCATGCTTGCTTCCTCAACATCTCATGGTTCGACTCATGTACTGGTACTACTACACCTTCTCCCTCTGAGTCTCATAATTTGTTTTCCTCCTCTACTAGATCTACCATAGTTGTGCTATAGTCGGTCTTGACTCATTGTATCCATGATCATTGGAACTATCTCTGCTATCTGAAATGGCCTCGTCCTGTGAGGTACATTGCTCCTAGATACTTTTTGTCTCTGAGCATCATGTCTGGCAATGTCTTTCCTTGATATCATGTTGGAAGGTATTTCCCTCCATGTCTACCTCATGTGACCACCATTATGGATCCTTCTCAGAGCTATTACCTATGACCTTCTCGGAACAAGAAACAATACCAACAAAAAACATCTCCTAGAGGAGATCAATTTATCTTGTGCACAACTATATACAGTGACCCTCCAAATAGTATGTCTTCTACTATGACCAACACACATCCATTATATACTCGTTGTCATACGAATACCATCACACATCCAACATATACTCGATTTCATATGGCTACCAACACACATCCAACATATACTCGATGTCATACGACTAACCATGTTGATTTTCTAGTGTTAAATTAAACAAGCACAATTTTCCGCAAGTGGTAATTACTTCCAATGATATACGATTTTACTTTAGTAAACACTAGGACATCACTAAGTAACTCGAAAAATTTCAACTTCTTAGTCTCTTCCTTAGATCACTTATCCCACATGTGAGAGAGAAAAAATATGTGTTTCTATTGTTGTGTCTTTCAAGTTTCTTTTTATAGTAATATTAGATTGATCTAAAAAAGACATGTCTCTTTGAAAAATTAAATTAAATTTTATTTCTTATAAATAGTTGGAGAATACCTCCGTAACTACCCAAATATTAATTTGGTTATAATCCATCCACATAGTATTTGACTATGTTAAATTGTTCCTCCACAATTCATGTGATTCTTTGCATAAATATAGGTAGAAGTAAATATGTAGTACATTCCTCATATTTAGGTAATTAGACATTTTTACTAGAAATTATTGCCCACCATAATTTATGGAATTCTTTCTATAATTTAGGTAGAAGTAAAAAGTAAATATGTTGTACATAGGGATTGTAACAACCCCATAAATTTAAGACTCCCAACATTTTACTCTACTCTCATTTTCCTGGGCCCTCCTGTGAAGAAGTCAAGTCCAGTCTCTCTCTGATACCATGTTGTTTTTCTTCATATGAGATATGATCGATATATTATTACAATGATGAGTGTTCCATATATAAGGAACATACAGTCCTTGAATAATCAATAACTATTTATTATTATCATTTACTTATTATATATGATATTTAATAATCAATAATTATATTATTAATTATTATTCTAAGAGAATGTTTTCCTGATGTTGTCTAAACATCAACATATATTACCATTACAAAGGTTAATAAATATGGTAATTCCCGAATCACTAGTCATTGTTATTAGAAATACTAGTAGTTAGAGAAGGCATGGTGATAATAGAGAAATGTAAGAATAAGTAACCAATGTTTGATCTATACTAATAATGATAATTTTAAGGGTTGTATTTACTTCCTACTATTGGTATCAGTCATATCGTAACTTATGCTATACTAGACTAGAAGAGCTAAGTATTTTGCTTGGATCTAAGGTGGCGGGTTTTGTTTAAATAATCATTAAGAATTGGTATGGAGAGAATCCACTTGTATTTGTTAGATATAATGTATTTTGTGGACACTTTATAATTTTCCCATTACAATTATTGTCACAAGGTGTGAGGAGGTTGAAGGGTAAAATTGAGAACAAGGTCATTTGGAATCAAACCATGAATTCTATTGCTAGCTATTATTTTCTGAGAAATGAATCATAATAAAAAGAAATAACAAAATGGAATATTATGAACATGAACAAGAAGAAGAGGTACTCATATTTATATAATTTATTCTCCATCTGGATGCAGATAAATAATGTTCCACCTAACTGTAGGAACTCTGTCACTCTCAACCCAATTCCCAGATTCCATGGATAATGAACTTTTGACTTTTGCACCACAACAATCCCACTCAACCAACCAATATTCATCATCTTACAGGTAAGAAAGACCATGATAACCATATATCATACTTGTGATTCATGATTAGCTTTGAACTGCTTGAACATTTATACAACAAAGGAAATTTGACCACGCATAGTACATATGGAATTTCCTAATGGAAAGGCATAATGCACAAACTTTGTAATGGAGTTGGTCATAGAAAGTGAAATATAATGAGAATTCCCAAAGTTGTAATGCCACTAAGTTGGCCATATGAGTCACTATAGACAATATAAATAAACTGATAGAACTATGTGGTGAGGGCTAGGGTTGAGCTAGACAAAATCATGTTGGGAAATTTGTAAGTGAAGGATAAATTATTTGAAAGCTTGTAGAAGAATTATGACAATGTGACCAATAATTCTAGATGATATCCTTGTATGGAGTATGGATATACCCAATGTTGGCCCTTGGATATGGAAGTAAGAGAATATTAAGGCATAAAATACGAAATACGAACTGTGTGGAAGGCACATTGCCTGATATTGGGTCGAAGTGAGATGAAGAGAAGAAAAGATGGTGCGAAGTAAGAGAAAGAAAGTTGTTGGATGAGGATATCGGGGATGGACAGATCAACAAGGAAGATGGATCATGGTCAACTCACCAAGCGGAAAAAGCCATTGTTGGATTATTTGGAGCACCGCACGAGAAGGAAGGAAAGACAGGCTTGCGAAGCCCTGAAAATGTGGGTCAAGTTGACCTAGGGTTTTAGACACCTAGGGTTTTGACACTTACATTTCAACCCAAGGATGTCAGTGAGCTATTGTAATGTATAAATAAAGGTCAAGAGTACCTAGGAGGGGTCGATAGTAAGTTGGTTGAGAGTTCATTTTTATTATGAGATTGAGTGAGTACTACTGTGTGGGAGAGAAGTGTTGTGGGTGAGGGCCTTCTGTATTGTAAGATATTCAGTTGGGTGCGAAGATCAACCCTGCAGCTAGGTGCACAGGGAGGGGAGAGAGAGGAAGAGAGAGATCTGCAATCTAAGAGCGCATATAAGAACTGTATGCTTTCATCTTAATATATTATAAAGCACATTTATGTGGACGTAGCCCTAGAGAGAGGGTGAACCACGCATATTTTGTGTTATGTGTGATTGATGCTGGGTTCTTTGTCATTTGATCTATTGCTATTGTGATATTGTGTTAGATCTAAGATATAACTTGCACAGTAGGCCTAAGGAAGATAAATAATAATAGGTTACTGTGTGTAGTTGCTTTGAATCCATTTTTCATTTCCTCTGGTTGTAGACACCTATGTCCTGAAACCCCCTATAGCTACTTCAGGTGAGACTTCATCTTCTTTGTAGGTGTTTCTGAAAGGGCTAGTAGTTAGGGCTTGTTGGTGTGCTCTTGGAGCTGAACCCTGGGTCTTCCCCTTGTGCCAACAAATGGTTCCGTTGCCAATATAGGAATCTTCTTGAGGGAATGCCAAGGTGGTTTCCATCGAAGACAAAGATTCAGAAGTGGATAGAGGATCAAGAAAAGGACTTTGCTGAAGCCCAGAACAGAAACCCTAATATTAGTACAGATGATTGGTTGGGAAGATATATCTTTACTGATATACACAATATTTTCTTTGGAGGAATTCATCAGGAGTTATACGAATGGCTAGCTAGGTTAGCAGACACCCAATTTGAGATCAGATCTAGAACACACGTGGTTTGGACGCCAACGTTGATCAAGAAGGTCAAGAGAGTTGATAACGCCGCGTCAAGAGTAGTAGGTCATTGGTTCGATAGTACCATTGGAGGGTATATCACCGAGTTTGTTGTTGATAGAGTAGAGTCATATAGCCAAGCTAAGAGGTATTTCTTTAAGGGACCCAGAGGAAAATTTATACACTTTTTGAAGTTGAGGATCAAGATGCTATTACATGAGAAGAACATCTTGAAGATACAGTAGTTGGTTGGATTGGAAAAGGCTAATTTTCAAGAACTCGAACAATGACAATGACACAAAGGTTGGAGATACGCACAGTGGGAGAGCGTTCATAGAAGTCCCTCTTGCGAACTTGTTTAAGAAGAAATACGAGGATGAGGGTTTCTGCAGTGGAGAAGAGACAGATCTGACAGATGAAGAGCATTCATAATCCACTGGGGAAGAGGAAGGGAAAGCTGAAGAACCTCACCGGGAAGAGCGAAAAACTTCAGGAACCTCGCCGACTATTGAAGTAAGTACTATTATTCCTCCTGTTGTTTCAGAAGCATTAAGAAATCAGAGTAATCAGAGTCACCAAAGCGCTCTGAGCACTATCACTAAAAGTCCACCACATACTCACCTAGGAAGACCTATGGCAGATGAGATGAGGTTACCCACCTTTAGAGGAGATGGATCTGAAGATCATGATCAACACTGGTTTCTATGTGAAGCTGTGTGGAGTATTAAAAATATCGCCGATGAATTTTTTAAATGAGCTCATTTTAGTACTACCCTGAGAGATCGCGCGCTGAGATGGTACATGAAATTTGTCCAAGGAACTACACCGAAACCACTGAATGTCATTAATACTGTGCTAATTTCTGAATTAAATAAACCTAATTCAAATTCACAGTGCATTACAAAGATAAAAGAAATCAAGCANTCAAAGTCACAGTGCATTACAGAGATAAAAGAAATCAAGCAGAGAATAGATGAACCTGTGTGGGAGTTTTATCAGAGATTTAAGACCTTGAAAGGCCATTTGAGTTTCTAGATCCTAGATGAGCAGAACAAGGAATGGTTCATTGCTGCCCTCTTACCACACATCATATTTCCTCTGATGCAATAGAAGATTTCTTCACAGGATGAGGTTCTGGAGATCTCCATGAAGTTAGAATCAACCCCTATGGGAGAATCCAGCTCAGGTATGAGTCAAATCTTCAGTCAACTGACTAGATTATCTCTACAAGTCGAAGATATGAAGAAAGACAAGGGAAAAGATAAAAGAGAAAACATCTGGTGTATCAGATGCAAAGAAGAAGGCCATGACAAGGAACACTATCCCTTATTTCATGAATACTTGGCCTCTGGAGCTCCGAGCCCTTTGAAGAAAGTTACCCTACCCCGAGGCGAGGTATGTAGAAATCAACATCGCCCTAGTGAATGTTATTATCTGAAAAATATGTCCAGACACCCACAAATATGTATTTCACATTCTGTAAGTCGGTAGGAAATGATGACAGGGATTTTAGGGCTTACAACCTCATACATGAAAGGTCGAGGGATATATACAAAATTCAAGGTGAAGTACACCAAGAAGGAAGAACTGCGCAGTATAATTCTCCAGGAAGAGGAAACTTCAACCCTCACGGTTGATTCAGAGGAAGAGGAAGAGGAAGAGGAGGAGGTATGGATCAAGGTCAAGACAGATCATCTGTTACAATTGCATGCAACCAGGACACTTAGAAAGGGACTGTCAGAACCCTTGTACCACTTTCAACTACTGCAGCTGATTCGAACATGTTATCGAAGATTTTCCTATGCTGCTAGTCAAAATTCAGGAGAGACGAGGACCTCAACAGAACCCGCAAGTGCAACTGATATACGCTAAACCTCGCGGAGAGGACCCTAGAGTCACTATTATCATTAGAGGAGGTGCTGTTACAGGAGAAGACAGAGAAACCCAAGGAAAGACTATAGAAGAATCAGGAGTCAGGAAAGCTGCAGAGAAGACACAAGTTTTTGATGCAAAGAAAGAAAAAACAATATTTGAGGAAGCAAGAAAAGAATTCGGGAGAGACCAAGGTTCTTCATCCAAGATACAACCAGAAGTAAGATAATGTGGAATGCCTCTGTCATTCAACCAGTCTGCTCTGCCAGGAGAAGGAAAAGAGGTAAGCAATATCATGGAATTCTTACATACTTTTATTGAGTTGATTCAGGATGAAAATGTTGTACAAGAGATACAAAGATTAATAAGATAGTATGAATTAGGAAAGATAGATCCCTTTCTAAATAGAGCAGTACACCAAGTCTCTAAAGAGAGAAGGAAAAATAAGGAACTACACCTGAATGCTCAAATTGGAGAGTATGATATAGACTATGTAGTCCTCGACTTAGGGTCGGAGGTCAATGCTATGACTAAGAAGACCTAGGCATTGATGGGAAAACCTAAGTTGATATACTCCCCTATCAGGCTTAGGATGGCTAATCATCAAGCTGTGAGTCCCTTTGGAAGATTGGAACATGTCCCAGTGGACATTGATGGAGTAAGGACATTTGCAGACTTTGAGGTGATTGAGATAGTTGAGGATAGTTGTCCTTACCCTGCGCTGTTAAGAATTGATTGGGATTTCAATAATTCCACTGTGGTTCATTTAAAGAAAAGAAGAATGATGTTTGAAGGAGATGGCCTTAGGTTCATTGCACCTTTGGATCCCAATGAAGGTCAGAGATACACAGAACCCATCAGGGAAGAAGACTGAACATATGAACTAGAAAAAATATACAAATTAACAACAAGACAACATGATTGCATTAATCCTATGGTGAATGGGAACCTAAGTTGGCGAAGTGAAAATGCATATTCATCAAATTCAAAATAAGCACTGGGGAACTGGCAGAACAAAATGTATGAAGTATCTACAAAGAGATGTGCTAGATTAACCAGAGAAGTTTGCTGGATCGGCACAATAGTAAGTAACTTGCCCACCTTTGATGGTATGAATCATTTAGAAGATTTATTGTTGGAATTTGAAGAAATTGTACCAATACAACAAAGATTGTTGGCAATGGATGAGGCCTTGAAAGAAACTCCAGCAAGATGGTGGGGGACACAAAAAAACAACATTACAGAATGGGTACAATGTCACACTTTGATGACAACGCGGTTTTCAGAGCAAGTAAAAGGTTGCGAATTTAGGTACACAGGTCAAAGCTGTCCGAAGGACCACGTGCAACATTGAGAGGAAGCCTAGAGAAGAATTCCTCAAGAGCAGTGGGTGCACAAATTCATCAACACACTGGACACAACCCCTATCAATTGGTAACTACAAGAAGAACTGCGCCTCGTCACTGCAGATTCAGAAGGTATGACTCAAAACTTTGTAACTACCTTTTTATTTGAAATCCAATATCCTATAGTGGATCAAGCATTACAGATTGTAAGACAAAAAGTATTTGAGGAGGCACCTATCCTCCCTTTGGAACAATAAGAGGACGAATGGACTACGCCTCTCTAGAAACTGCAAGGCTGTTACAATATCAATGCTGACGAAGATGATGATCTGAGGAAGGTGAAACTCACTGAAATAGAAGGCCAAAGAGACATTAAAGTACCAGGATTTGAACTACCTTTCATTGGACAACCGATCAATATCAGGAAATTCAATACTGGAACAGAGAAAACACCGAAGCTTGCAAATGTTGGATATTATTGGGATGCTTCCACTATTGACAAGATCACAAAGTTACTGCATGAATATCAGTACTTGTTTCCAACCAAGTTCACTGATATGAAGCACATTAAAGGGCCCATGGGAGAGATGAGGATCCCTTTGAAACCAGATGCAAGGCCAGTCAAACAGAGACCCTACAGATTGAACCCTAAATATAAGGAGAAAGTGAAGATTGAACTTGAAAGAATGATGGAAGAAGGAATCATAGAACATGTTGAAGAGTCATAGTGGATTATCCCTATGGTGGTACAAGATAAGAAAACATGAAAGATCAGGATCTGTGTAGATATCAGAAAGCTGAATGATGCCTGTTTGCATGACCCATTCCCTATGCCATTCACTGACAATGTGTTAGATAATGTAGGAGGACATGAGGTATATTCTTTTACAGATGGATTTTCAGGATACCATCAGATTCGGATTGCCAAGTAAGATCGCCATAAGACCACATTTGCAACAGAATGGGGGTCCTACCAGTATACAATGATGACGTTTGGATTGAAGAATGACCCAACCATCTTTTCCAGGGTGGTGGTCGAAGCATTCAAGGAATTTCTACATAAATTCCTTGAAGCATATTTTGATGATTGGACTGTTTTTATCTTATTACAAAATCATATTGAATTTTTAAGATTAATGTTGGATAAGTGAAGATAGTGTCAGATTTCCTTGAACTTGAAGAAGTGCATCTTCTTTTAACCATTTGGAGTGATGTTAGGTCATATTGTGTGTAAGAAGGGAATGCTAGTAGACCTATCTAAGATTGCCATTATAGTTGATCTGCCCCCTCCTACTTCAGTCAAACAACTGCGTACTATGCTAGGACACACTGGATACTACAGGAAGTTCATTAAAGGCTATGCACAGATCACAACACCCATGGAGAATATTTTGAATAAAGACTGTCAGTTTAATTGGACAAAAGAATGCCAGCAGAGCTTCAACACACTGAAACAAAAAATGGTTTCTGTGCCTATTATGGTTTTCCTATATTGGAGCAAGGAATTTCACGTGCATGTTGATGCATCTTCTATTGCATTAGGAGCTGTGTTAGCACAACCAAGAACTGGAGACATTTACCACCCGTTAGCCTTTTCTAGAAGGAAGCTATCTACAACAGATATTAATTACACCACCACTGAGAGAGAAGGGTTAGCCATGGTGTATGCGTTGCAGAAGTTTCACCACTACTTGTTAGGAGGACACTTTACAATGTTTACTAATCACACTGCACTGAAATACCTAGTCAACAAGCTAGTGTTGGGGGGGAGAATATGTAGATGGATTCTGCTATTTTAGGAATATGGTTTTGAGATTTTGGTTAAGCCAGGAAGAATGAATAGAGGTCCTGAACACTTGTCGAGGTTGGAACATGGATAAGAGCCCACTAATTTGGAGGATACAATGCCAGATTCATAGTTACTGGCCATTAGAAAGATTGATGATCACTTCACAGAGATAGTCCACTTCCTGTTAATAGGAATGGCACCGAGTGAATATACAATCACCCAAAAGAAGTAGCTGGTAGTGCACGCTGCAAAATTTTCACTTATAGCTGGACAACTACACAAGATGGGACCTGATGAGATATTGAGGAGGTGTGTTATGGGGGCAGAGATACCGTTGATCCTCGCAAAAGATCATGAAGGCATCGCAGGAGGACACTACGCGGGGAAAGTAACAATGCAAAAGGTTCTTAGGGCTGGCTTGTGGTGGCCTACCTTACACAGAGATGATAAGGACTATTACAGAGCCTGTGATGTATGCCAAAGAGTTGAGAAACCATTCAGAAGAGATGAAATTTCTTTAGTACCGCAACTGACCGTACAAGAATTTGAGAAACAGGCCATTGATTTCGTGGGACCTATAAACCCACCAGGGAAGTGCACATGAGATAGATACATAATCACTACGACAACGTACTTGACCGGATGGGACGAAGCAAGATCAGTTGAGGACTGTAGTGCAACTACAGTTGCGCGCTTCATATTTGATGACATTATAACCAGGTTTGGATGCATGAAGATCCTTATGAGCGATCAAGGAACACATTTAATCAATAAGACCATAGAAGCCTCGACTGAGGAATTTGCAGTCCATCATCATAAGAGCACACCCTACCATCCACAAGCAAACAGGACAGTTGAATCGTTCAACAAGATTTTGGAGACAACGCTGACGAAGATTTGCAGTGTGAATAGGGATGACTGGGATTTAAGAGTACCAATAGTACTATGGGCCTATAGAACCACTTGCAAGAAGCTAACAATGCAGACCCCCTTTAAGTTGGTTTATGGTCTAGAAGCAGTTGTCCTGATGGAATATTTGGTCCCAAGATTAAGAATCGAAACCTTTACATATATGGATGACACTGGAGATGTTCAAGAGAGGCTCRCRCARTTGTTCRAACTAGAAGAAGAMAGATTTATCRYAGGATTCCATCAATAGGTACAAAAGGAAAGAGAAAAAGCCTACCATGATAGACACATCAAGAAGAAGGCATTTAAGCAAGGAGATTTGGTTCTGGTATATGATAGTAATTTCATGAAACATCCAGGAAAGTTCAGAACACATTGGCTTGGGCCATATGAGGTTGCCTATGTTACAGAAGGAGGAGCTGCGCAGTTGAAGACTTTGAATGGAGAATGGAAGGAAGGTTTGGTGAACGGGAGCTAGTTGAAACTTTACTATGACAACCAACTGCCTCACATCTCTCTCTAAAAGCATAAGGAAAAGGGTCCAGGTACCAAGTGTAGTTGAAACTGGGTACCAGACATAGAAAAGATAGTGTGCACACAGTGTGGAGGAAAGAGTAGAAAGCATAGGCTTCTCTGCGTAGCCTGAAATCTAAGAAAATCAGAAGGATCAGATATGAAGTGCCTCAGGATGAGTCACAAGAGAGTGTTGGGGGCCTGTTGGCCCTTGGATATAGAAGTAAGCGAATATTAAGGAAGAAAAAATGAAATACGAACTGTGCGGAAGGCACATTGACTAATATTGGGTCGAAGTGAGCAGAAGAGAAGAAAATATGATGCAAAGTAAGAGAAAGCAAGCCGTTGGATGAGGATATCGAGGATGGAAAAATAAACAAGGAATATGGACCGTGGACAACTCAACAAGAATAAAAATACACCGTTGGATGCTTTGGAGCACCGCGCGAGAAGAAAGGAAAGATAGGCTGGCGAAGCCTTGAAAACGCGAGTCAAGTTGACCTAGGGTTTTAGACACCTAGGGTTTTGGTATCTAGGGTTTTGACACTTAGTTTTCAAACTAAGGATGTTGGTGAGCTATTGTAATCTATAAATAAAGGTCAAGATGACCTGGGAGGGGTCGGTAGTAAGTTGGTTGAGAGTTCATTGTTATTGTGAGATTGAGTGAGTACTACTGTGTGGGAGAGAAGTGTTGTGGGTGAGGGCCTTTTGTATTGTAAGATCTTCAACTGGGTACGAAGATCAACCCTGCAACTAGGTGCGTAGGGAGGGGAGAGAGAGGAAGAGAGAGATATGCAAGCTAAGAGCGCAGATAAGAATTGTATGCTTTCATCTTAATATATTATAAAGAAAAGTTCTGTGGACATAGCCCTAGAGAGAGGGTGAACCACGTATATTTTGTGTTATGTGTGATTGATGTTGGGTTCTTTGTAATTTGATCTGCTGCTATTGTGATATTGTGTTAGATCTAAGATATAAATTGTGCAGTAGGCCTAAGGAAGATAAAGAATACTAGGTTACTGTGTGTAGTTTCTTTGAATCCATTTTTCATTTCCTCTGTTTGTAGACACCTGTGTCCTGCAACCCCCTATAGATATTTCAGGTGAGACTGCATCTGCTTTGCAGGTGTTTCCAAAATGGCCAGTAGTTAGGGATCGTTGTTGTGCTCTTGGAGCTAAACCCTGTGTCTTCCCCCTGTGCCAACACCCAATTAGTGTCCAAATGTTGAAGTATGAAGGCATGTAACTGTATCCTACACCCAACATAGAGTGTGTACTACATGGTAGCAACTTGTATGTAGAAATGATCTTCAATGATGTGTCATGTATGTAAGAAACTTGGTTATCCAATCCATATGCTATATATAAAATTGATACATGAG
>JASDQU010308250.1:37273-48367 GCA_032191745.1 Picea mariana
CCAATTAGTGTCCAAATGTTGAAGTATGAAGGCATGTAACTGTATCCTACACCCAACATAGAGTGTGTACTACATGGTAGCAACTTGTATGTAGAAATGATCTTCAATGATGTGTCATGTATGTAAGAAACTTGGTTATCCAATCCATATGCTATATATAAAATTGATACATGAGATGATCGCAAGTGCATGAAGTGTGTGGTTACCCATGGAAAGATAGTAATAACCGATAAGAAAATCACATAATGTGTTATTGTTGTGGTTAAATGTGCACCTTGTGGTCAATTTGTGATAGAATATTGAGTTGTGTCCTCATGCATAAGTAGTGTGGCTCCTATGCATGGATCTATATTTAGAGAATGGTCATAAGATAAATAATCTGGTGGTGCTTGGTGACAGTGGGAAAACCCCCCTATGGCTACACCAGGGTTTACAATGTAGGCAGATCGATGACTGTGTAAAATTATCCTACTCTTCTAAATACCTCAAACGTATCCCAGACCTATACATGAAAGACAAAGTAAGAAATATCAAGTAACTATACCTTTTACTCCACGTCTAGAGTCGTTCCTCTCGCGCTCGATAGCTCCACTGACTGCAAACTTCCTCCCAAGGCTAGCCTACATTCACAAACAGATAAACAAGAAACTACAAACATGCATTTCATATATAAATCATGGGTTAGATGTTATAATAAAACGTAAATCAAATGCAAACATTTGACACATCATATTTTAGGACAGGAAAAGTATTTCTTTTATTGATATCACAATGATTACTTACAACAAGGTCAACGACTGCTCCATGAACCTGGTCTAGGATCCTCTACACCAAGCTCCAAGTACAACTCCGTGTATCTTTCTCCTCTCAACCATTTTCTTGGGAAATGGAATGGGATTATGATGGAGGGAAAATAGTAAAATGGGGAGTTCTGATGCAATTCTCACAACAAGGATGCAAATGCTTGGGGCAAGGAGGGGATTTGAAATGGGTAGAGTTTCACTGTTCTTATTGTGGAATGAGACCCCAACACCTCCTTTTATATGGGAAAATGATGGTTATTCGGTTGGGCGATGGGCTATAGGCGGTGGATCAATTGGGAAACTACCCAATATCTCGTAATCTCAACAAATTCATTGCAACTTTTGCAAGTATACGCAGGCTGTAATGGTGCAGCTAACATACGTATGTGGGATGTAATGGTGTAGCAAGAGTATGTACATGGGCAGTAGTGGTGTAGGGCACGTACATCTTCAAAAAATGAGTTTTTAAGAAGATATGCTCAATGATGTCTTGGAAAAATTTGCATGTAAGAGGGCCAAATTCTAGGTATGCATGTGTGGAGAAAATTAGGGTTATAAAAGATTCCCCATAATATGTGAGGTCATAAGAGCATCTGATGGTCGAAATACATTACAAAATCTTCACCAATGTACGAAGTGAGTGATCCCAGGACCAGAGTTCGGGAGGTGCCATCTGCAAAAATAACAATTGCCTCTCCAAGGCGGGCATACCCATGCTTGAGATGAAATAAATCATGGCTTCCAATCAAATACACTACAAATCCATGTCATATAACTATATAAAGTGTAGCTGCGAGAAATACACAATGGATCTACATCTCAAAATCAAAGATATAGAAGTATAGTATCCATCTTCAAGAAGCAAATGACGCCTGATGGCTGGAGATGAGGCATTCAGAGCTTGAGCAACAACTTCAAGATCTTCAAAACTCGGGTAGGAGTGTAATGTGAGTGTATGAATTCACTACCCAAAGGTCTTCGATGACTCGTCGGGAATAGACAAGAGGATCTCGGTGATCAGGTGAAGAACTTCATTGGTTTCGAACAAGGACTTGATTGGGCTTTTGGGATGGTCGGACATGAAGTCAAGAGACAAACTGTAGAAGGGTCGAATTAGGATGGATAAAACCTCCCTTGGACAAGAGCACGAAATATGATCAGACTCAGGCAACATGACATTGACATAAGTTCATGATGTAGGAGACAACACAAAATGTCCATGTGTTTGGAAGAATAACCAAATGGAGGAGGACACAACTCTATGTAGTGAGAACAACTTCCTAAGGTCATATTAAATCCCAAATATTGACGAACAAACAAAAGCATGTTCTTTTTCCAAGGGTGACTCATTGTGCTGCCAAAAAAGAGCATATATTTCCCGTCCTCTTTTTGGGGTATTTTTGATTTTTTTGTCTTTTTCAATATTTTTAAAGAGCTTGAAAAATAATAAAAGAATGCTACATTACATAGGAGGAACGAGTGTCGCAAGCATACTAGTTCCAAGTTCAAGGAACACACTAATGCTCAAAGCAAGGAGACATGTGCAAGAAAATGACACTTGGGGAAAATTCCTCCATGGGTTAAGGTGTCAGGTCACAGAGGCAAAGTGCTACAAGGCTTGCGTATAAGGCATGATTCAAAGGTTTAGTTGAGAGCAACATGGAGCTGACATTAGGCCAAATACACAGAGATGAAAATGCGATTAGAAAGACACGATGAAAACCCCCTTCAATGTGTTTTTTACGAGCCTAGAGAAGGTAAGATCAATTGTTTTTTCACATTTAGAGAGTCTGAAAAAACATAAAAGAAGACTCCACTGGGGTACCTTTTCGGAAATAGTCTAGTCGGTTCGAAAAAGGAATAAACTAGCACCGAAGAGATGTCTATTCAAAACCATTTTAATGAGTGTGACAAAGACAAGATCACTCATAAATATTTTCAATTTTAAGGAGTCTGAAAAGAGCTTAACTATGGACTCACAACCTTTTTCTGGATTTAGTCCCCTTAGCCTGAAAAAGTAAAAAATTTACCGAGGAGAACTCTCCCGGCGAGACAAATCTCCCTAGGTGTAGCATTTTCCTCCTTAATCCACGAGCCAGAAAAATGGGTAAACTCATGCCAGCAGATGTTCTTCTGGACCAATTTAACGAGTGTGAAGGAACAAGGTCACTCGATGATATTTTCAATTTTAGGGAGTCTGAAAAGAGCTTAAATATGGACTCCGTAGAGGATGTTCTTCTGGACCAATTTAACGAGTGTGAAGGAACAAGGTCACTCAACTATCTTTTCAATTTTAGGGAGTCTGAAAAGAGATGAACTATGGACTTTGTGGGGTTTCCTTTTTCGTAAATTTAGTCCCTCAGGCTCGAAAAAGGGTTAAAATTATACCTAAGAATACTTTTCTAGCGAACCGAAGTTCCTAGAGTATACCTTTATTCATACAATTGACCATCCAAACCGAAAAAGGGGCAAACTACCACTGGACAGACATGCCTTCAAGTTTTAGTTTGGTGAGCATGAAGGACAACAAGATCTCTAGACAATATTTCCATGTTTAGAGAGTCTAAAAAGGGATTAAAGAAGACTCCAGGGGGCTATGACTCATGTATGAAATTGGTTCAGGTAGAGCCCGCTGCAAGGCTTAGACCAAGAGTCTCTTTGATAGTCAACTTGGAAATTCTCCCAAAAGGGAAGAAAACACAAACCACAATGTAAGTCCTCCCATGGTATAGAAACCATAGTCATGGCTTCAAGGATAACCTCATCTGAAGCAAATTCAAAATTCGAGAAATCACGCAAATGAGGGTCGACAGTCCCAAAGGGTGAAGTAAATTGACCATATTCTATATGATGATGGAGGATTTGGCTAGGACTGGCAGAGTCTATCAGCGAAGAATCACAAGCATGAGGGCTTGAAAATATACAAATAATGAGATTAGATTCAGAAGGAGACTCAAGATCACTTGGACCAAGAGGGGGAAGCAAGGGCTCCCATGCCCCCATTGGATAAACTAAAGGATCAATTACTGGGACCAATTCTTGAGAAGGAAAACATGATTACATAGGTTGCTGCTTAGAATCAATTGAACACTGAGGATAAGACACCACATAATTAACCCGTGGGGTGGTAGAGTCTACGTGAACACTAGGAACATATAAAGGGGCAGTCTGAATTAACGCCGAATTAGGATGGTGATTATCAGATGCCAGCTGGTCGATAATGACAATGATTCCATTGTGAGGGAAATGCATCACCCAGAAGAGCGTAGACACCACAACGTTCATAACATATACATAATCACGCTCGAGAAGCATATTTAAATCCAACGGGCCTTGCACCACTATAACATCAACAAGGACAATCTTCCCACCTAACGAGATAGGTAACCAAGGAAGAACCCCCAAATATTCACTAGGATGTTTGTCAAAAGCCAACAACTCATGCGAAGTAGACACAAGCTCGGGAGATCCCAAGACTTTCCAAACTAAGGAGGATAAAATACTTGCAGAGGCTCCTTCATCCACAATACATCAATAAATGTTTGTTGAATTAATTTAAACCCTTATTTGAAAAGGTGTAGAAGAAGGAAGGCGAGGTTCAACAAGGTCATTCCAATCAAAGGAACCCATCCTAGGTTTGGAGGGGGTGTGATCGAAGCGAGTGGAATGCCCCCTTGTTCTGGAAGTACTGAACTGGAAATGATAAAAACATAGTCGGTAGACACATCACTCCCCAAGAGAAGAGTGGGATCAACCGAAGATTGCATTGGCGTGACCACTTTGGTAGAATCGACACTCTCTGAGATAAGAGTGGGATCAGTCGAAGACTGCATCGGTGTGACCACTTTTTTAGACTTGACACTCTCCAAGAGAAGAGTGGGATCAACCGAAGAATGCATCGACATGACCACTTTCTCAACCAATGGTTGAATAGGCTGCGAGACTACATGGTCTAAAGGCACCTCACCCCCCAAAGGAGGAGTGGGATCAGTTGAAGACTACATCAGCATGACCACTTCATCAACCAAAGACTGAATAGACTATGAGGAAACCTCAAAAGACTCAGAATCAAAAGAGCTTGCAGACAGGGACCACAATCTTCGTGCCTCTAGAATGCTGAGACACAAATGAGTAAGGTGATCTCCCTTGCAAAAATTACAATGGAACTTAGGCTTATGTCCTATCCATCTAGGTTTCTCAACATAATCAATGCCCCCAACATGACTAGCAGTGGTTGGTTGCACATCTCCAACATGACCTGCAGAGGTTGGTGATGGGTCGATACTATGACTCCCAGAGGCTACAGACCTATTACCAATATGACTAGGAGTGACTGGAATTTCTCCCCCAACATGACTTGTAGAGGCTGGGTGCTTTCCCCCATGATCCAGGTGGATATCGATGGCCACCCACCTTTTCCAGCTGGCTCAAAACAACTTTCTAGCAATTTTGGTAATTTACTATTTTTAGCAGTTTTTCGGGTCCTGAACTTCTGGAGCTGTTTTGAGGCCCTAAACAACGTTTTTTTGGGTATCTTTTGGCCCAAAAGATTCATCTTGAAATTTTTGCCAATAGTTGTAGTCCTCGGATAGATCTTTCCAATGGGATATCATACGCCTAAATCGGATATCGTATGCAAAAGTTATGACCCCAGGAAGTTGATGTATTGACTTACCCAAACGGGGCCCACATGACCTTTGACGCTTCATCTCCTAGGGTTTGGTTTTTGGATGTCTAGGGTTTTTGACACTCATGTTTATTGTAAAAAGGTATTCATAGCCTCATTGTAATCATCTTCTTGTGAATGAGAACAACCTTCAGATCTCTTCTCAGATATAAGTTGCCACCATTTCAGCAAGCTCGTTTTCTGCTGCATTTTACAATTTAAGCTTAGTTCCTTGTTGAATAGAAAACCAGTTTTACTATATCTCTGTTATTCTGTGTTAAGCATCTGTTAATAATATGTAGTCATTTCATTCTGCTCATAAAATCTGGATCACCCTAGCATGACTTGCAGAGGCTGGGTGCTAGTATTCAACATGACTTGCAGAGGTCGATGACCTATCTCCAACATGACTCGCAGAGGTTGGTGATATATCACTCGTATGACTCACATTGACAAGGCTCGTGCCCCCAGAATGAATTGCAAAGGCCGAGTGCTCATATTCAACATGACTTGTAGAGGTTTTTGACCTATATCCAACATGACTCGTAGAGGTTGGTGATTTCTTCTTCCTATTCTTCCTCTTCCTCTTTCATTTAGAATTTCGGTTACTAGTAACTGTACTTTCACCAGAGACGGGAGAAGGAGGAGGAGAAGACTTTGCTGGAGAAGGAACATCAACATGATGCCCATGAGATAAATTTCTTAAATGAGAAGCATCAAGAGCATTCAATACATTTGGAATGGTACCCAACCAAACCGATAGTCTCACATTCAACCCAGGAATGTACAAAGTGGACATCAAAGGGACACCAACATTTCCGAAGAAAGGAAAAGCACAAGAATCCCCTTGCGAAGGGGTCCCTTGGTTGGTATCATCAGGAACTTTAGCCATGAATATCTTATGCACAATTTCTCCCCTTGCGGGATCGTTCAAGTCTATAAAAGTCTCACACACTGACTTTGGTGAACCAGTGTTATCAAAACAATGTCTATAAAGAGGCGGCTCCACGTTTCTAAGCGGAAGACTGAAAAGTCCTCACGAACGAAAGAGTGGGAGGTCTACCACCTCAGGTCAGAGACCCAAAGAAACAACTTACTAACTTAGTATGGAAAACTAGGGAGCACAAAGAACACACTAAAAGTTCCTAAAGGAAAATCAAGCAGACCACTATCTAGTAGGAAGAAAAGTTACGCTAGCCAACACTAGAGCAACTTACCGGTGCAAGTGCAACTCAAACACGGAAGCACCCTCTGGGTATACAATGCAAAGTGTGGCCTAACATCTTCCCTAGGTACCATGGTATAACCCCGCAGTCACCTATGCAAGTCCCTAGAATAAAGGAAACTAATTTGCTAGCTCACAAACAGTCACCAGGTGGGTACAATCGACAGTCGGGTGGACCGAAATGAGCAGGATAACAAGTCTAAAACCTACCAAGGGTATCTAAATCAAGTGGTTTGGAAGAAAAATGAGGATCTTGAACAGATTCAAGGTCCACAAAGCTCCATAGGCAAATGCAAGCGATAGTATCCCACAACAGATCCTCAATATTCGTTCCCCACTATGCTTGGTCCGAATTTGGAGGGGTTATCTTCGCTACCTTTCCTTACACAACCTCGTGTTTAGCCCCTGTGTTAGAGGGGGGTCTTGGATAACTTTCATGTCACTAGACTTTAACACTCCCTAACTCAGACTCCAATGTTTGATTTAACGGCCTTGAAGAGTTTCCTCTCCAACCTAATTCAAGGCCCTAACCCTAAACTAGTTGGTTGACCATACAAACATAAAAATTCTAGTTAATTTTAGATTTAGTGTTCTTTTTACTAGCTTGATTTAATAAAAAAGGGTGCGGTAGTGCAACTGATATTGTTAAGACTCTTGCGAAAAAATAAACTTATAAGAACACTAGTAAAGAAGGATTATGTTTCTTATTTTTCTTTTGAAATGCTTTTTAAGATGAGAAGAAACACAACAATATGCTAATTTATTTTTCTTGTTGTAAATGCTTTAAACAGAAAAAACTCAAAATAAAACTTTTTCTCTTTTCTTCAAAGCAAATTAAAGGGGGAAAAGAAACACCAGACAAGACTGAAACTAACCTCTGGCCTACTATGGCTTGCAGGGAGTCACTAAAGACACCAAATAGTCTGATCAACAACTCAAAGACTCGCCTAAAAACCCTTCCGAAGTAAACACAAGAAATCTTCAAAAATACAAGCGAGCTGACATCTAACCCATGATTTGATTGTAAACACTAGAGACACTGAACTTAAACAAGAAACCCTGAGAAGTAAAACCTCAATTAGGGAAGAGGTTGACTGCCTCTTCTTAAAAACATATTCTTGACATAGGTACACTATTGATGCTTAAGAAGCCTGCGTATGTATGCGGGTTGTCTATAAAGCAAGGCATGTATGTATGTGTGTTGACCCACATCAGGCTGCATACACTTCTGTACTTCTTGAAAAAAAAGTAAAACAGATAGAATGAAAGGGCAGGGAGAAATGGTATGGCACCAACAGGTGACCAAAATCCCTTAAAGACTCAACAAACTCAATAAGAAACTCAAAAGGTAATAAAACCAATCAAACACCGAAAAAATCCCCTAAAACCCTAGAGGCTTCCCCAGTATGGTCACCGGTTCTGCTAGCGGGAAAAACCCCCCTATGGCTACACCAGGGTTTAACATGTAGGCATATCGATGTCTGTGTAAAAGTCTCCTACTCTTCTAACTACCCCAAACGTACCCCAGAGTCATACATGAAAGAAAAAGTAAGAAAGATCAAGTAACTGTACCTTTTACTCCGTGTCTGATGTTGATCCTCTCGTGCTCGATATCTCTGATGACTGCAAACCTCATCCCAAGGTTGGCCTGCATTCACAAATAGATAAACACGAAACTATAAACATGAATTTCATATACAAATCATGGGTCAAATGTTAGAATAAAACATAAATCAAATGCAAACATTTGACACATCATATTTCGGGATAGGAAAAGTATTTCTTTTATTGATATCACAATGATTACTTACAACAAGGTCGACGAATGCTCCACGAACTTGGTCTAGGATCCTCTTCACCAAGATCCAAGTGCACCTCCATGTATCTTTCTCCTTTCAACCTTCTTCTTGGGAAATGGAATGGGCTTATTATGGAGGAAAAAGGGCAAAATGGGGAATTCTGATGCAATTTTCACAACAAGGCTGCAAATGCTTGGGGCAAGGAAGGGATGTGAAATGGGAAGAGTTTCACTGTTCTTATGCTTTGATGTGGAATGAGACCCCAAAACATCCTTTTATATGGGAAAATGATAGTTATTCGGTTGGGTGACGGGCTATAGGTGGTGGATCAGTTGGGAAACTACCCAATAGCCCGTAATCTCAACGAATTCCTTGCAACTTTTTAATTTTTGCAACTTTTTCAAGTATACGCGGGATGTAATTGTGAAGCTAGCATACGTACACGGGCTGTAATGGTGCAACACGCGTATGTACACGAGTAGTAGTGGTGCAGGGCACGTACATATTCAAAAAATGAGTTTTTAAGAAGAGCTGCTCAATGTTGGCTTGGCAAAATTTGCATGTAAGAGGGCCAAATGCCAGGTATGGATGTATGGAGAAAATTAGGGTTATGACACTTGGTTTGTTGAGGTTTGTAAAGGTGTTTTCAAGTTTTTTGGAGGGATTATTTTTGTGCAAGGTGAGATTAGAGGAGTGTGGGTACAAAGGGAATGAAGGAAAATGTGTAGTGGATATATAGAGGAGTTTATATGGTGCATATGCTAGGCTAAATAAGAGGGTAGAACATGAGCTAGGTTTAGGGTTTATGAATGGGTAGTAAGGTGCTAAGGTATCATAGTGATGGGAATAGAAGGTACATGTATAGAGGGGGATTCCCATTAGTAATTTAAGGAGAGAGTCTAAGGTGGAGCTTGATGCAATGGTGTGTTGGGTGGGATAACATATAAATAAAATCATTTATGCATGCTTATTGGTTGAAAAACAACTTGATTAGAGAGAGGGAAATCGATATAGGTTAGTTCATAGGTTTTACCATATTTAAATAACTTATATGATTGATGGAAATCATTGTATAAGGATTGTTTTGGCATTTGTACAAGATTCATAATAGAATATCAAAATAGTCTAATGGAGAGATGTCATATTCAATGATATCTTTGAAGGGGATAATGGAAAACATTATTGGGCAATGTTTATTAACAAAAAGTGAGGGTCATTTTGTTAGACCCAACTAATATGATATAGAGAGGGATGAGTTCTGGTAGGTAGTTGCAATCATTCCATAAGGTTATGGGAAATGAGGATTTTTTGTTTAATATTGTTGTTGTCAATGATGATTGTGGTTAATTGATTTTTAACCTAGCAGTTATGAGTAAAAATAAGATCCATAGATTTGGTAATATTTTATTTCATCATTAAGAGTAATGAAGGACCTACAATGGTAGGATTGAGGATATGGATAAATTCGAGTTTCAGTTGAGGGGTAGGGGATGGTGGGGCATATGCATAGTCTAGGGTTATTTGTTTAATGTAAAATTATTTGGATGTGGCTTGATGTTTTAATGCAGAACAATATGCAACAAAATGTGATTATATTTTATGGAAGTGACACCATTGATTTGGGTGAGAGGAGGAAGGGTCGACGAAATTAGTGTTTGGAGGACGAGCTGGTTGAGGTACAAAAGTAGTATTAGGTTTGTGAGGTTGAAGGTTAGGGTTATGGTTACAAGAGAGAGGGAAAAAAGGGTGTATATAAATCTCATATCCAATTTCTAGGAAATATATTAAGAATTGGTCAAGGGTGTTTCTCTTAATTGGGTTTTGAATCTGTTGAATCTGAATAAGTACCACATAATTGGCTTTTGAATCTGTTGAATCTGAAGTTTTTGAAGACTTCAATATTCTGTTGGATATTTTGGCTGGGCACTTGATGAAGCTATAACCACCTACACATCATATTGGATAAACATATTGGAGRATAGAAAATTTCCATAATGCTTTGCAAAAGGTGTTCCAAGTAGTAATTCACTTGCAACAGATTTGGAAGAAGCCTCATCATAGAGTTTAATGTAAMTAACTAATGCATAAAATAAATAYTGCACAATRTAACTAACTAATGTAAGTAACAATGTAACTAACTATTGAYGCAAGARAAGTAAATGATTCRTACSTTGTCGAAAATGTGTTGTGGATCATGGAGGTAACCACCCTTCAAACMTGCATTTGTCAAGGACAATAATAGGTTAAATGACTAAATAATAACTAAACATCTATGAGATTTCATTTTACAAAGATAATTAAACATTATATGACTGAATAATAATTAAACATGTACGACACTCTAGAAATAATAAATGGGAATACCTCATGAATGAGCTCCTCTTGGTTTTGAGAATAATGTATTCTCTACTAAAAAGGACCAACCACATGAAAGTGGAAGCTCATTTGATCCTTCCCCCCCGCATCACTCTCAATTTCCCATACCCAATGATGCATACCAAGTAGAAAAATAAGAATTAAAGGTAAATGAAAGAAATAAGGTACATGCATACATAACATATAAAGTTCACACACAACTAGCAAAACAAAAAATTGTACAGT
>JASDQU010308251.1:4032-51934 GCA_032191745.1 Picea mariana
TGTGGCTAACTGCACTAACCAAGACTTCTCATGTTTTCTCTTCGTTAGATTCAAACTTTCCACCACCCTAGGATCTACATAACTATGGCTAGCCCCTGAATCAATAAAAATAACAAGTGGTCGGTCATTGATCATACCTTCCACTTCAATCATGTGTGATTGAAATTCTACTTGCTTGTTGTCTAGGGCTGCGTAGATCCTCGGCATTCTGCTTCCCATATCCTCCACTGTTTCAACTTGTTGAACAGTATGAGCATTTCTTGCTTTGTCTTTTCTGTAGGGGCAGTCTCTGTACCTATGATTCCCTTTACAGCCCCAACACACCATGGGTGGAGGCCTTGGCATTTGTTCACTCCCTTCAACTTTCCTGGGCTCTTTAAAAGATGACTGTCCCCAAGGACTGTTTCGGAAAAAGGAAGGCTTGCTTCCCTTCAGCCTCTGTTCTTTCTTAAACCTCTTCCGGTTATCCCAAGCCTTCTGAAAGGTAGGCTTTTCTTTCTGCTGTTGGTACAGGCATTTATCCCTTCTTATGGTTTCTTCCATAGTCTTAGGATCATCATATTGAATTTTGTCACCAATAGAAGGTGGCAGTCCACTCAGATACCTCTGAATTTTGACAGCCTCGTCCTTGATGAATGGGACATACTTTAACAGTTCCAGGAAACTTCATTCATACTCATCAATGGTCATGCTACCCAGCTTGAGTTCGAAGAACTCCTTCATCTTTCTGTCATAGTATCTTTTAGTCAGGTATTTCTTCTCGAAACACCTCTTGAATTCCTTCCAAGTGACCTCTTTCTCTTGAATGTGCTGCACCTGCACAAACTGATCCCACCACATGGACGCTTTTCCTTTCAGCTGGTATATTGCAATTCTTCCCTCTACATGGGCAGAATAATTCTACAGCTGAAAGTATTTCTTCATGCCCAACGACCAAGTTTCAGCATCTTCCTCCTTCTTATGCTCTCAATCGAAGGTTGGAGGTTTAATTTTATTCATCTCCCCCTTTAATTCCTCCCTTCCCGATTTTCGGTGTTTTCGGGTAGGTGATGGGCTTGAACTACTGTGTGTCTTACTGTCAGAACGTCTTTCAGAGCGACTGTGACATCGGCTACCACTCCTCAATCTACTTATTCTCCCATGGTCTCTGCGACTCTCTGTCGTACTTGAGTCTCTTCCCTTCTCAAGTTTCTTCTCTATTCTTTCCAGACTCTGCAAGAATTTTAAGTTTAATTTCCCTTGCTGATCCTTGACTTTCATGAGCTTTCGGCTATCGGCTTGACACTCCTTGGCCTCTCTTTGCAATCCTTCAAGGATTTTCATTATATGTCCTTCCTTATCCATCTCCTTTCCATGCCCATTAGAGTTCGATCCTTCGACTCCCTGGTTAACATTCTTCCCTTCCTGCTCATCTTCTATTTCAGGGGTAGTCTGTACTTTTCCCCACTCCATATTCGTCGTTGGTTAACTAGAGTTTTGGCCTCTATTGTATTCTGAATATGCACTGTGCAATCCAATTCAAAATTGTCAGGCCATTAAATTCCATGAATAATCCACAACGTTTAAAACTAATAAGAACAAGAACGAAAGACATTTCACTTCACAAGTTTTCTGAGCTCTGTCTAGCTCTGTGTTTTTCAGTTTTCTTGAAATTATCCTATTTCCTATCAGGAATTTTCCTTCCACAGGAAACTCTTCGAGGTCTCCTTTCCTTCTATTGGGGTTACCTCTATCGGTGTTTTGAAACTAGCAATGTTCTGGTGGGTTGAATCCCCGATTTCCCGATTTTCGATGGACTCTGACCGTGCTAGCCCTTCGGGCTATAGCCTCACCATATGACCACTGCCCATGACCGTGATCAGTCCTCTTATTGGGTTTAAGGATTTGTGATGTCATGATGCACATGCATTCACAACCTCCGATCCTCCGATTCCCGATGTGCTTTTACACCGGCTAGCTCTCCTGGCTCAGCCTCTGGTCCACATGACCAGACTATATGACCTCCACCTTACCCTATCGGATTTTGGTGGTTTCAATATCAATGATCATACGCTCACGGGATCCCCGATGGGTCCCAGTCATTGACTTGTCAACAGTCCTTCTACCCGTCACTAAAAATATGCCACCTGTCCTCCTAATAGTCGGTGTGGCCCCACGCTCCTAGGCCTTATTGGGAAATCGCATATCGCGATTTTCCAATGCACGAAACCTTTGCTTCCGGGATCTCCGACATCTCGATTCCTGATATGCCGACGCGCCTTTTTCTTTAACCCTTCGTGATTACGTAAGGTCCATGTGACCTCTACTCCGTGACTGTATTCAACCGCTCATCAGGGTTTCAGGTTTCGGAGTTTCAAAGTGTATGAATCACTTGTCACTGGGGTTCCCAATTTCCTGATGAACTTCAAACACCGATGAACTTACTCCTTGTCGGGACTTCCTCGATGGCAGATCTCTGCCACGTGTTCCCTAATATGAACATCTAGATCTTGTCGTGAAATCGTGGATCGCGATTCCGTGTGACGAGATTTCTAGGTGCTCGAGAACTCCGATTCTCTGATTTCCGACTTTGCGGAATATTCTGACACGTTTCCTTGCTGATGGACAGTTCTGAGCATCCGTTGGAATATCGTGGATCGTGATTCCTTGAGGAAATGATTCTATACTCCTAAAAATCCGATGGTAAAATCCTGATGCCTCTCCGGGATTTCTCCTCCACTCATGAGGACTTAAACCTTGTGCAACTTCTGTCAACTCAGACGGTTGACGGGTAATCCCACAGTGAACTTACGACTCACGATCCTCCCGAGTTTAAACTCCTGTGCAGTATTCAAAGGCTTTAAGCCTTGTGTGCATTCTCTATATCTGACGGTTACAAGGGTTCGCCTTCCCTCCCGAACAGATCCGACGGTTCTAACACCACTGGTGTAAAGACCTGTCTCCCTATGGTCATAGACCATACTGGCTGCGGTTTCACAACACCGCTATACCTCCCGAGCTTATAGGCATGGTTAAGTAGCTCCTATACACTCCGGGCCATACCAGGGTCCAAAATTGGTCCTCAAAACACAATTTCTCCTCTCACCCTTGGTCCAAAGACCACCCAACTGGCCCATCTAGGCTCAGTGTCGAAACCTTAGCTCTGATACCAATTTGTAGTGTACCCTTTCACTACCAAGGTTTCCAAACCTCTCAGCTACCATTCTATACATGAATGATTACATAATTTGTAAAGACCTTATAATCACATGCATTTAACATAATTAAACACATTTAAATTACAGAGTGAAACATATCTGGTTACTGCTATAATTAAACATTCCATAGCATTCAACAGAAACTCATTTACACAGTGGAAAACATGATACATGAATAGCACAGTCATGCCAAATGGGAAAATAACATAATTCAGGTACTTATCTTTGAACAGTTGTAGAATTCACCAACCAAGTGTAGGCCTTCCACGAACCTCCCAGCCTTAGACCACACTGTTCATTAGCTCAATAGTGGGTCACCCCCGAGCTGGGACCAAGCTCCACCCCAAGGCAAGGAATCCTAGGCTAGGCTGAGGTTACAGGGAAGATAGCACATACACATTCACCAGGAAGAAGCTCTCCCGGGAATCTCCCATTCTCACTGCCCACAGACCCTCATTCCCCACATGCCTATTCCACCCCAGGAGAGTGAACCTTCTCTGTCACCTAGACAGTCCTTCAGCTGCCAGTCTCCCTTACCTTGGGTTACAAGAACAGACCAGATCGAAATTCTCCAGGCTCTATGGCAGCTACAGGGTTCCTTCCAGGAGTTCTCTTCTCCCTCTGCACACTCTCTCACCTAGAGGAGTCGCTCATAGGCCAACAAGCCTCATGCAGTCCAACACTGCGTGGTCACAACAATCCACGGAAAACACATACAATTGCTTCTCAAAACAGTTCAGCTGTCACAGGATAATCTCACGGGATGATTTCCGAGCAGGCTTCACGCACAGGCTAGCTCAGTTTTCCCCAAACAACCAAGGATTCTTTGACTCGAGTTCAACATAGGGATTCTAGTTCAAGAAATGCACTCTTGGGATTGCCTGGAACAGACACAAATTCACAGCTTTGGACAGGGTATACACGGTTTCCCCAGGACAACACAGGCTTTTCGGCTTTTCAAAGATAAACTTGGGTATTCTGGCAGATGGCGTACCAGTTCTACGCTCAGAGGTTCGGGTCAGAATGGAGGAAGATCCCCACCCATGGTTCAGTTCAGGCTTATATTTGCATGCACCAGGGTTGACACTTGTCACCCTGGGAACTGCATGCGTACCACAGCGTGCATCCCCTTTGCACGTTCCCTCCCTTGCCAGTAACTTAGGATAAATATAAATGCCCATGTCTCTTTTTAAAATAATATTAAAACATTATTTCCCAGGCTTAATCCCCTAGGCTTAGCACTCAGCCCCTTTCCCACCTTTTAGCCCCTAGTTGCTTGCCCATTCTGTGGACACTCAGTCCCCCATCACTCATTCATCGTGGTCGTTCTGCACTGGCGGTGTTTATATTTTATTAATTGATATGCATACATATAAGTACATCAACAGGCTCCTAGCCTTCAACACTTAGGCTCCCTGGCCTAACAAAACACCTAAGCCTAAAGCTTATACAACACTTGGCTCACCATCCTATAGAACACATTTACAATTCTTTGCATAAAACATGATCTGTGACAGGGCTCGGCCTTGGGGACACTACAAGTCCCCTCCTGGGGGGGGTTGGCTTTATTTTTTCACTAAGGAGACCTGGCCCTCTTTACACCCTTTAATATAGAATTCTATTGTCTTGGCCTCCTTAAAATTTTCCGCCAGGGTTTTCTTAGCGACTCTTTTTACAAACATAGAAATAGAAGCTGGGAGCACGTTGGCGTAAACCTCGATTTGTAACTCTTGAGTTGGTTTCGCCGCGGGATGGAATTTGTTTAATATGGTCGTGAATATCTGATTGAAATCTTTGACCCTTTCTTATGGACTCATGGTGACTGCAAAAAACTCTACCATCAGGGCTCTCGTAGTAGTTTCCTCTGCAAATTTATCTAAAAAATCTTTCTAAAACTTAGTCCATATGCTTATCAATCCTACTGGCAAGTTGAAATACCACATGGAAGTTGAATTTTCGAACGTGTAGGGGAAAATTCTATAGACTACGTCTTCATGTTGAACATCCATAAGTCTAATCGTGAGTATGAACTTATTGATGTGATCTTCAGGTAATCCTCAAGTTTCAGGGTCGCACTTAGGAAGCAGTTTCCCCAGATGCTGGGGAAGATTATGTATTCGTTTGGGGACGACCACGACATCCTCAGCCAACCAGGACTGATTATTATGAAATGGGATTTCTCTTTATTCCTCATGGTTATTATTACCCTCCATATCTTTGGAATCTAAGTCGAACTCTTCTTCCTCTGAAAAGTCATTTGGCTTGGAGACATCAACGGCTAGCATTTCAGATATCAGAACAAGAGGTTCTTGGATTTCGGTAATTGTGAAATCTATTAAGTCTTCTATGGAGTGTATTAAAACTTCATCGAGAGTGCTAAACACTAGTCTGCTTTGTTTTTTTCTTCGAGGGAGGATGGGACCTAAGGACAACACGTCGATCTGTCGGGCATAAGCTCTGGTGATTCTCTTGAATTGATTCACTTCCTCATGAGGAAGGGCGTAAGGTGTTTCAGGGTGAAAAGGTTCTTCCTCAAGAAGGGGTGAGTTATCGGTTTCGAGAATACTCAATGTGTGTGGGTTGTCTTGTGACAGACTAGCCATGCATGTGGGCTGTTACGAATCTGTAGGTTGTTTCAAATGATAGATTAAATATATATTCATCCATTCATTCTTAGGCCCTCCTTCTAGCGCCAATTCTGTTGATGGGACCTAAATCCCTTGTCTCAACAGTAGGAACCAAACCTGCCACTGAGGCCTAATTAGTCTCTTCAATGCTTAAAATGGAATGGTTCTCCAGATCTTGTGATCCGACCAATTTATTGACGGGATTTGTGTTTCTTTGTGAAGGCTCTTCCTTCAGTTAGGATTATTTTCTTCTATATTTTCTCTTGGGTGGGGATGATATGCGAGATGCAAGCCAACATAAACCAACTTGACAATTAACAGGATTAAGTTTTAACTACTGGGGAAGAGGTTAAGCTTGGGATAACCTGCTTCTCAACATGCAGACAATTATTCTATACCACAGGCCTAGTACTAATACATTAACCGTGTGAGCTTCTAATTATTGTCTGAGAAACTAACTATCAGAAAGAAAGAACATATGTAACAAGATAATGGCAAGCAAAATAATTCATCTACCATGACCATGCATTAGATAATAACACAATGATTTATCTTCATCATCAAAGAAAAAAACATCAAAACATTGCACCAGATAACTTGTCAACATAATTAATTGCTCTTACTCATTACTGCATCATTCATGAAACAAGATAGGAAGTAATTATTCTCCAAGTCCAATCACATGCATTTGATGAAAAATAGTTTGTCTTTGGTCTAGAAGGACTTCTCAATTCGTATCAGTCTCAAAATAATTCTTAACAACCAAAAATAAAGAGTTCTTACAACAACCATCGACCTTTTTCTAATTGGTCAATGTTTTTATTTATAATATAGAGTTCTGACCGAAACTAATGGCTAATTGTGGTTTAAACAAAACAAAAATCCCCAAGTGGTGTTATCTTCTAACAGCTTCTTTAATAGTCGTATTGAGATAATTCTTGGAAAGGGTGACTGCTCTCGTATTCATTCTAGGTGACAAATAGTTTTTCACAAGTTTGAGCCCATGGAAATCTATATTGTTCCATCGGGGCCGCGTATATTCCCTTGATGTCTACTACATGCGCCCAGTACTTTACTAAACTGAAGTTTAGTTTTTGTATTATGGTTCGGGATCTGATCGAATGTTCGGTGAATTGTCGTACTTGCCTTGGCTTCGCATCAACTATTTTTGTGCACTCTTCGGTCCATAGCGCATCTTGTTCGGCATGTAGCTTGACCACGTTTCTCAAGTCAATGAAATTATTGGGGGTGCTGAACTCGGGGAGCCCGACATCCTTCATTATTTTTTTAATTTTACCCCAGTGCTTATTACACCTAGTCCATTGCTCTTGGATCTCTCGATGTGGGTCTCGAGATAGCTTGGCCCAGTACTCGGTTGATCGCTTCATGCGATTAAGACTACTTTTTCCTATCACTTGAAGGCCATGGTTTTCCTTATCTCAACCTTGCTGGACTACCTCAATGTACTCGAGTCTTTATATCGCTTTCTGTGCCCTTTCATACCATTGCTCCATCTCCTTGCAAGTTTCGATTTCCATGAGATTGTCCTCCTGGAATTCAACTATGTTTTTAAGTAGCAGGTGTCTCTCCTTCTTAAACTTGTTGTAAACTCCTACAAACTCACCTTTCAGATACACAATGGTCTGCATGTTGCCTTTGTAGTATTTGGAAAGATGGCGCAAGTGTTCGAGCTCCTTANCCTTTAGGGTGACAGATAGTTCCTTTTCATCTCTCCTGGCTCTGTCCAAGATGACATCTGAAAGGGATTTTCCTATGCCAATCAGTTCATACGTCTGGGCGTTTGTTGTGTTGATCAAGTTCTCCTCTATAGTAACTGGGATGGAGTGATCCAACAAGAGCCTTCTTTTCTTTGCAGTCCTTTGAACAATGGCTTTTTTCTTCTCATCATAGGAGATTGCATAGATATCACCCATCTCATCCACTAGCTCTGGTATTTGTTGTTCGCCCCATATTAGTTTGTTCCCCAAATTGTCAGTGGTGTATATTTTTTCAAGGTTGGACTCTCAAACTTCCTCGCTGTATCTTGTGGGTCCAACTCCCACTTGTCACTCATAGGGGATTTGAGCATTAGGTAGAATGGAAGTGTTGGGTGCAGGCGCATTACTTACTTGCTCGTAAACCACATAACTGTTGATTTCCTTTTGTAGAGATTCTTTCTTTGTCTCCTCTGGTTCAAGCCCGTCATTCGGATCCTCTTCAAATTATGATTCATTGGGTCCTTTTGTGTCGAGGCCACTTTTGGTTTCTGTTTCTTTTTGTGAGCCATCCTGGTCTTGAAACTCGGGCTCAAGGGAAGAGGTTTTCTCAGGACCTCCTTCCTCTTGGACATGCACTAGGTTTTCATGAGATGACTCCAGACTCTCATTCTCGCTATATATATGTATAAGTTTGCTCAAGTGGTTAGGCACTTGGGTTTCTATCGAGACCCAACCTATCTCTATTTGAGTTGTCCCACCTTCCAAGGAATGGACCGATGATGTTGAGGATTCAGGATTACCTAACCCGTTGGTGTTGTCAGGATTCATGGGACTGGGGCAAAGTGGATTACCTAAGCCACTTGACTCTGTCAAGGTGCTTCAGATAGTAGTTGAAATCACATGTCTTATGATAAGGTATGGATCATCCTGCATCCGCTTCATTAGCAGCTGACCTTGCTGGTATAAAAGTGCACCCATCTCTTACACAACTTGATCTTCAGGGAGATCCCTTATTTGTACCAGGGATTCCTGATAAATTTTCGCCACCTCAATGCCCTATTGGGGATCGCCTATTCCTTTGCCAGGTTCAGATACTACAGTTCCTTCTTGATCCCTGAGAATTTCTTGAGCTGTCTGCTCCAAAGACGTCGCTTGTTTTTCCAAAATCATGGCTTTGAATCTGGTCATTCGAGGATCAACCCTTCTTAACGCCACTTCATCCCAATATTGAGCATTTTTGGTGAAGATTTCATCTTCAATCCAATCATGGGCATAGGGCCAACAGGATAATACCTACGATGCATGTTGCAAGACTAGTCCCTTGGGATCATGTTTGTGAAATCAGCTAGTTTGGAACCAGAATTCTAATTGACTTATCCCTTCTTGCTTAGCATGTGCAGTGTCTTTGACCATATAGAAGCCAATATGAAACCCATATGGTATGAAAGCCCACTTCGTGTCCTTTACTAAGGTAGCAATGTATCCTTGCAGGATGGTCTGGTACCAAAATTCCCCTAACAGTAGTCGGTCGGGAACATATATGGGTAACAAATGGGGTGCCCTTGTGGCTTCGAAAACCCTGATGTAGGTTTCCCGCTCGTCTAGATACCAGTGACCCATTTTGGATATAACCCCTTTTGCTTATTTTGATAGACTATGTCATTCTTTTCTGAACAATAAAAAATGGATAAGTGCAATAAATTGGTCACAGATAAGGATAGGATTTTTTGTACCTGTTATCCCATAAAATGTTGAAGTATACATGGACCAAGAGCTCTGAAGAGTTTTAGTTCAAGTTCATTCTAGAGAAAACATTCCTAGCGCAAATGACGTCTAACAGATACGAGGTCATGTAGAAGGAGGGGGTTTCCCCCTCTTTTGGCATCTATGCCTATCTTATGCAGGTGCTCAGCTGTTTGGAGATGATGGCACCCTAATTGAAACCTGTGCTTGAAATGGCTATCATAAAAGCTAGGGGCATCCAAGCTTTTGAAAACCGAGAGCAATCCTTATCCCCATGTAACCTGCAGAGAAGATCCATCAAGTATATGTATGGTTCCCTTAGATTGGTCATTGGGTAGCAGCCAATGGTCCGGTTTGTGAATTTTTTGTCTTCCCTCCACCACGACGCCATGATTTTGCTGGTATCATGTGAAGCATAGAAACTCAGAACGAAATCAGTGCTCATCTTTTCTTCCGACTCCCTGAGCTTGTAGTAACTCTCAACCTCTGATGGCAAGAAAACCCCGACGCATCCACCATTATCATCGTTGATTAAAGATTTATGTGTGTCAGTGTGGTAAATGAGCCACTTTAGTAGCTCGATGCAAGAAAAAACTGGAGTTCGGCTTGCCACCATGTGTAGATAATATCTATGGATGTTTGGGAGGACATCATCATCGAGCCTCCTTGTATCAGGATCATTGTGCGAGGTATACTCGAGGGGTTCTTCTTTCTTTATTTTCTTAAAGAATTATTCCCATCGAGGAAATGTTGTTTTGGCTCCAATGTTTGGCTCTGTGTCTCCGAAGGCCTGAGGTTGGACGAAGGCCTCCTTGGAAGTTGTCTTGATGACAAGCACTAGTTTTGGGGTGAATTCTAATTGTCTTGCAATTGTTGGGGAGGATCCCTCTCCTGTTTCTGGTTCTTGCATCTTTGGCACTCTTGGGGATTTCCTGGTGGGGGTTTTCTTTGGAGGCATTGTTCCTATAATTAAAACAACTTTTAAACATGTGTACAGAGTAGTGTCGGGTTGTGAACTCATAAACTAAAGCAAAAAACACCACAAGTGGATACATACCTGTAATGCTTGCTAAGAAATTTTTCTAATGATTACTGAACTTTGGACGGCTTATTCGAGTTTCCGGCCCTGCTCCTCTGTTTGTTCTAAAATATTTTTCACGCAGAATAAAATCATGCATAACGACTTCGACAATATATAATTGGAGAGACTCTATCCATCGTATCAACCAATTAATATGAATAATAAATTCAATTTAAAATGAAACTATCATCCATTCTTTGCAATTAAATGCTAACTCGTTGATGGTGGAGGCGTGGAGGAAGATGCAATGTATAGGCAAGTTAAAAAAGGAGTTCCTTTGATTCACACACAGATTAGCGACTAATGCGTGATCCAAAATCTTATTCACAATTTAAATGTGTCGTATCTAATGGATCCGTGGGTAAAATGTCTCATCACATCATATCTCTCTAGTGTGGAGGTCGGGGATCGACACTTTAAAATGTAAAATTAATGTGTTTTTTATTTTGTAATTCTCTGACGCTAAAATCATGTCGAGTGTCGGTAATCGACAATACCGCTCTTCTCTATGCATGATGCTCACCTTTTTTATTTCCTACCGAAGCCAAACAAGTCGATCTTCGGTAATACCTCTATTAAAGTTAAATCATTAAAAAAAAGAAAGCCAAAGCTGATGAAGACCTGTGTTTGGCTATTTTAAACCTCTCAAAGGATTTTCATCACCTTTAACGTTCACTGACGCCGAACTCCTAAACGCGTTGAGGAAAGATTTAGTGTGTCACTTCTTTAAGTAGCTTGTTAAGGGTCCTTTGATGATTAAGGTGGTTCTTTGTTGTATGTTCAGGCACACTTTAGAAAAATCAAACATGAAACACAAGAAATAAGAATAAGTATCATTTTCATATTGAAGGAAAAACAAACAATGCAAAGGATCAAGTGGTACCCAAAAGTTAAAAATGAACATATACTTTTAGGGTGTGTTGAGTTCTCAACATAACCTTTGCACGGAAGACCACCCGACTCACCTATGCCCTCAACTTGCAGAGGCCCAGAAGCTATTGGTGCAGCAACAACTTGTTGTGCTGGCGAACCCATTCCCACATGGGAAAAACATGGCTCAAGCCTCAGCATCTTTGAGCATGGAAGGGGAAAGTCAGGGACTCCCCGCGCCTATTGGTAACACCTCAACCACAAATGTTTACATGTTGAAAGGTGACACTCATATAGCGACCAAGACTCAAGATTATGGAATGTCAGACTCTGCCGAAAATGGTAAAGAAGCCACAAACCCACTAGTTCCTTTCTAGATTGAGAAGACAATGGGTGAAACAATGACACACATCCCCAAAGGTGCTTTCAAGAAAGATTCTCATAATCCAAATGCTAGGGCTGCCTAGAAATACTCTATGGTGGAAGATTTGGCACAAACCCCTTGCACTATGTCTGCTTTGGAGGTCCTCCAAAGCTACCCTTCATAGAGAAAGGCTTTGTTATCCACCTTAGGATTTGAAGAGAATTGTAATGTAGGAGAGATCATTCTCGAACCAACCGACTTGAAACCTCGTCTCCCTTACCATGTTTTGTTTCAGATAGTAGTGGCTTACACCATGGAATATTTTACCCGAAATATTTTCCATACGGTGGTTGATGAGGGCACCCCGACCTGCGTGATGTTGTTGGCATGTTGGAAGGCCATCGACCAATCCGTTTTGTCTCCATCACCTAATTTTCTTATTGCTTTCGATAGTCATTCATTCAGACCACATGGAATCATCCCTTGTTTCCCCATGCAATTAGGAGGGAAGACCATGTGCGTCGAAGTTGAAGTGGTCGATGCACCTCTCAACTACAATTGTTTTTTAGGAAGGAGTTGGACCTATGTAATGCATGCAATGGCTGCATAGGTATTTGAGTCTTGTTGTTTCGACACGAGGACCAAATCGTGACCATTGATCAGTTGTCCTTCTCCCATCTTGACCCTTCATCGGTGGCATCCACAGTCCAGATGATTGATAACGCTAAGCTCAACACCGTTAACGTAAGAGTTGGTTTGTGTCCATCATTGATGGATACTTTTGATTACCCCCCTCCTTTTGGTGATGTCAAGTTTATATCGGTTGCTCCCAACCAGCCTAGGGATGAAATATTTCAAATTTCTTCATTCCGAACAAATTACTTTCATGATCTGTGGACTCTTCCTTCCCCACCGGCCTCAATGGAAGGGACAACACATTCTGGAATGGCCATTCCTTTATCTGTGACAGAAGCTACATATAGTGTTGTCTAGGAAGCTTCAACCGACCCCAATCCAACTCCCGCATAGGAGTTAGATCCAGTTCTCGAGCCTATTTGGGCTCAAGGTTCCCTTGCCACTAGAGATTCTTTAAACCTATTCTTTCCCTCATATGAGGTGATTCTTGAGGCATTAACTAGTCCAGACAGACCCTAGGATGATCTCCATCATAGATCTTATTTCCTCCCGGGGTTAAGAAGAATAGAGGCAGGTGAATTTGTGTTGACTATGAATAGAGATAGGTCTTGTCCTATTAATCCTCTGGCTATGCATGTAGTTTACGTCGATGGTAATATGGAAAGTATCGCTAAAATGATCCCTATAGATATCTCCATAACCCTTAGCATCGTGGAGAATGTTTTCTTCGGAGCGGACTTCTCCCCCAAAGAGATTCAAATTTATATAGAGTTATTTAAGGAATTTTTTGACGTTTTTTCCTGGTATTACGAGGAAATTCCAGGGATTGATCCAAGAATCATCAAACATGAGATAAAAACTTATCCTGACACCAAGCCAGTCTGACAGAATCTTCATCTAGTGAATCCTTGAAAAGTGGAATCAATAAAGGCTAAAGTAGAGAAATTGCTTAAAGCCAGTTTTATCTACCCCGTATAGTTGACGCAATGGGTGTCAAATCCCATTTTGGTTAACAAAACACAGGTTATGATTCACATTTGCATGGAATTCCATGACTTGAACAAGGCTTGTCTGAAATTTAATTTCCCCATCCCATTCATTGATCAAATTTTCGATGAATGTGAAGGCTATGAAGTATTTTCATTCATGGATAGTTTTTTGAGATATAACCAGATTCAGATCAAATGCGATGACCGGCATAAAACAAATTTTATCTATCTTTGGGGCACATATGATTTTTGTAATATGCCTTTTGTCCTGAAGAATGTTGGAGCCACTTTTCAGCAGGCCATGTATTTTTCTTTCAACGACCTTAAATATATAGTTTAGGCTTATCTTGATGATCTAGCATCACGCTCTCGCAAGAGATCTGATCATCCCACACACCTCGACTAATATTCAAACAATGTCACTACTATCAGATTCACTTGAATCCTAACAAGTGTAGTTTCTGCGTGACGTCAGGTTGTCTCTTAGGTTTCATAGTTTCGACAACGGGGATCATGGTTGATCCTCTTAAGGTTGAGGCAATAGTTCAATTGCCTCCCCCATGCATAATACCCCATCTTCAAAGCTTACAGGAGAAAGAAAAATTTCTTCGACGTTTTGTCACAAACTACATTGATATCAATAAAGGGTTCATGCTTTTATTGAAAAAGGGAGTCCCTTTTTGTTGGGACAAATCTGCTCAACGCTCTTTTGAAGCATTGAAACACGCCCTTACATCTGCCCCTCTGCTCCGACCTCCCAATTATAATAGAGATGTCTTGTTGTAGTGAGACACTGCAAAATAGACCATTGACATGGTCTTGGTTCAAGAGGATCATCTGCTTGAGGAGCATGTTATTTATTACCTGAGTCGAGGCCTGGTTGGGCCGAAACTCCACTGGTCCCATGTTGAGAAGATTTCATTGGAGGCATTGCATGTTGTCCAATGGTTCCATCATTATATTCTCCTTTTCAAGACCACCGCCATTGCCGTTGTGATCCCTTTCAATATGTGTTGACATGATGGGTCATTGGAGGAAAGATCAGTAGATGGATTGTAATCCTCCAGGAATTTGACTTGGATTTTGTTTCCGTGAAATCCAAAAATTCGGCGGTCTTTGCGGAAATAATTTCAGAACTTTTGGTCGAATCAAGTGATCTTACGCTTGAAGAATCACCTATTAAAGGAGATTATTTTCTGATCACATCTTTGGACCCTTGGTATGGAGATATACTAGTCTATCTCCAGACTTTGAAGTGCCTTGATTCTTCTTCTTGCAACGAACATTGATGAATTTTCCATCAGGCATGAAACTATATCATACTCGATGACACTTTGTATCGTCGAGGTATAGATTGAATTCTTCACTAGTTCCTTATACATGAGGAATCAAAACTCGTTCTTAATGAATGCTGCACTAGATCATGTTCTGGTCATTTGTATGGGTTGGAAACATCCAAAAAGATTCTACAAGTCGGTTACTTTTGGGATGCGTTAATCAAATATTGCGTTGAATCGATCAAGAAGTGCCACCCGTATCCAATCTTCTCTCGAAATATGAGGGCACATCTCACTCCCATGTTTATCATCATCATTGTTGGTCCTTTCACTAAGTGGGGGATTGATTTCACTACATATCACATGGCTTCAGCCAGGGGGCATCGGTATATCATCATAGTGGTAGACTACTTCACAAAATTGGTTGAGGCTATGCAAATGTTCAACAATGATGGATAAACAATGGTTCTCTTCATTTTTAACCAGATATTAGCAAGGTTCGACATCTCGAAGGAGATTGTCACTAAACATGGTAGACACTTCCAGAAAAAATGATGTCCGAGTTAATATCAAATCTTGGGTTGAGGCAAGAACATTCATCACCCTACTACCCACAAGAGAATGATCAGATGAAAGTTGTGGATAACTCCCTCAAGACTATTCTTTAGTGAACAATCAATTCTGCCAAGTAAAATTGGCATTTGATGTTGTACTCGGAGTTATGGGCCTATCGAACGTCTGTAAATACTGCCACTAGTTTCTCACCTTTTCAACTCATATAAGAGCTGGAAGAAGTCTTTCCTATTGAGAGCCAAATATCATCTTTAAAGTTGGTAGTAGAGTTACTTCCAGACACTTCAATGCTTGAGGAACGCCTATTATATCTCGAGTAGCTCAATGAGAAACATCGTGATGCAGCCTCAACCAATGATGCTCACAAGAAATGAGTCAACTGTCAATATGATCGGTTTGTTCGTCCTCAGATTTTCTCTGAAGGCGATCTTGTCCTGGTCTATGATCAAGACAAGGATCCCCTGGGGGCAGGAAAGTTCAAACCCATGTAGTTCAGACCTTTCATTGTGAAAGAGGTCTTAAAGAAGGATGCTTATCATCTGGATGAATTTGAGGGAAATGCCTTGGCATAGCCTAGAAATGGGCTCTACCTCAAGAAGTATTACTCTTAGGTTGGTCGCCTGGGTGACTTCTTGTATATATGTATAGTTCTTATACAGTTTTTTGTCTTTTTGTTTTATCGATGTGTCTTTATTTATGTCATATTTTTCATTGTGGTAGATGTCAAGTGAATCAGAGGTGTTATTTGGGTTCACAGACGACGCTAGCTGACACACTCAAAGGATTTCTTCCGCAGCTTGGGTGGTTTTCATGCCTCAAGTCTAGTTGCTATCTTGCAGAGGTATCTGTCTAGGTGATGCCAAAAATAATGTTGCCGAGTACAACACAATGATAGAGTTTCTTTGTAACGCTTTGTCACATGGAATTTCTCACCTCCGGGTCTACTTAGATGCTCAAATGGTTGTCTCAGTTAAATTGAGTGCACCGCATTTATGATCCTACTTTACACCGACGTTTCCTTATGGTACGTCTCTTAGAATGTTACTTTGATTACATTACGTATATCCATGTTCCTAGGAGATTAAATCAAATGACACATACTCTAGCTAATCAAGTATTAGATTGGCATGCTTCACACACATACACATGTACATACATTTGTAACATAATGTGATCCATAATACAATAAAAAATGTAAATATATATATATATATATATATATATATATATCTGTGTGTGTGTGTGTGTGTGTGTAAAAAAGTGTCAGAGTACATAGGTGGGTGCGAATTCCTCAAAAATAATATCTAGTATACATTACAAGGCTTATGCCCTCAAAAATATAAAAAAAATTCTCTTGACACATAATAAGTCCAGCCTATCTAAGATAGAGGCCTATTATGACTGCCATAGTGAACAATGACGTTAGCCAAATGCCAAAAATGTTGGAACCAAGTCCATGGCACCCCAACTACGTGAGGCTGCATGGATGGTAGGAGATCCTCGATATCGACCATAGGAACTGTGCGAGTGAGCACGGTGAGGTTCCGCTCCACCCGTCTCAAAACTGTCTCAACCTCTCTCACTGGAGGTCCTCTTGTGGCTGCTGGTACACTGGTTGTTGTTGGTCCCACCTCTGGTTGAGGACGTCGTCGAGTCCTCATGAATTCTGTTGGTTGCACTGGTCCCACGTCTATACATAACAGATACATAGATGTCAGTATTTTGATGCATATAAAAATGATATATATAAAAGAAATTAAAAAATTAAATAACTTTAAAAACATGTACCTAGCTCTCCTCGCTCCTCTCTGGGAGGTACAGGCATGTCTGGATCTATGGAGAAGTTGATTCTAGCATAGGGGTATTCCTCTATGGCTGGAATCTGTCATGCCCACCAGTCGAAGAATTTGTCGTTGAAGTCCTCTATGGTCCTTCCTCCCCCCTCTCGAGGAAGCAGTGTTTCCCATATGCATACCGCTGGGAAGGAGGCCACATGCCCCTGTACAGTCTCTCTGGGACTCATAATAGGAACCCTCTCGAAGAATAATGAGCATAGGATGGTGCCAAACTCGAAGTTCTTGTTGCTACGCTCTCAACACTCTGTCAGATGCCTCTTCATGCAAGTGAGCATCGTCGTTCTCAAGTCATAAATATGTGCATCTAGGCACCGAATTTCACAATGCATATGTGCCCGGGAAGCCTAGTGTAGGGTCGCGGATCCAGTGATCCACCCAATAAGAAATAGGATTACCTTTAGTCGCAAGTTGGTTATATTGTTGATGAGAAATTGAGAACCTACTTTCTCGGTGTTGGCCTCGCAATGCATCCCGATGTAGTATGCAATGTGGAAGGGCCCAGGGCGGAAAGTGCATAGATTGACTGGTTCCCCTCTCCTCGAGAGGCTAATCAAGAAGTATATGTCCTCAATCATTGGAGTCAACAACTGCCCCTCTATCATAAAATCCTCTGCGTCTGGATTCCAGTAATCCACCAAGGTGTTCAGTAACCTGGGTTGTGCCCTCATAAACAGACATCGAAAGAACTTCCACCGCCCACATTGTTTCAATGCAGCAATGGAAGCAGGTTTCTAATTGACCAAGATATCAATATCTTTGTGTTCCCTCTCCCTCTAGTGGACATACATCATGTTCCATGATAGTTCAAAGGGGACTTAGCTCTTGCATATTTATTTTTTCCATGATTTTGAGGGTGTACGTGGGTTGTTTTGGATACAATCGCGTATGTACACAGGCAGATTGTTTTATGACAGAGTACATATGCAAGTTGTCCTTGGACAACCTGCGTAGACATAGGGCCACCCATTTTTAGGAGAGCATGCCCCCACAAAACAAAAATATTGCATAACAAAGGAATAGAAATGAAAGATAGATGAGTTTGTACTTACTTGGTCCAAGCAGAATTTGGTTTCGTCCTCTAAATATCCCAGAATCAACTTCTTTAGAAAAGGGGTATTTTTTACCTTCTAGTTAATTCTTAGATTGCAATGGTGAAAATGAGCTGCCAACTTCTATTTATAGACTTTTTTGGCCCGTTTTGCCACCTTTTTTTACCCCTTTTGTCATTTTTTTCTGGCTTGGAAATCATTTAATTTCGTTCTTGATTTTATTATTGGATGTTACGATGCACTTTGCCTTTTGGTTTGGTAAATTTTTGGGAGATGGGTCACTTTTAAAGGTCCTTCAATAAAAGTCATTTTTCCAACCTTTTGCATATAGGTTAGGATTCCACCTCCTCCTTCTACATCTCGTTCTATTTTCCTCTTTTCCATAGGATCGATCCCACCAAAATGCGAGACGGAATCATCATTGATTCTTTAGAAGTGTCGTGATTCTGTGGTAGAGCCTACCTTTACATGGATGCGATAGATAGATCCTTGTTGCATTTTGGCGTCCATGTTGTCTATAATGACTTTAGGCTCGAGAGTATTTGTTAATCCTGTCATGATTAGGATATTGAGCCCCATTTGTCTGATGCGCCATCACTCTTGGCCTCACCCTCTGGACTCCCAAAATGAGCACGCTTTGTCGTCTTTCAAGCTCTCTTTGAAATCCAAAATCAACATCCGACGAGACTACAGTTATGCTTTTCAATCTTGCCTAGATTAACAGAGAAAAATAACCTTTTGGAGTCTTCTTTAAGCCCTTTTCAAACTCTCTAAACATGAAAATATTACCGAGTGATCTTGTTTCCCTTCACGCTCACCAAACTCAAATTTGATGGCACGTTTTTCCAGCAATAGTTTACCCCTTTTTCGGTCTGGATGGTCAATTTTACGAACAAAGGTGTACTCTAGGAAGCTCAGTTCACTAGAAGAGTATTCCCAGGTATAAATTTAACCCTTTTTCGGGCCTGAGGTACTAAATTTATGAAAAAGGAACATTCTCCTTGGTTTTGGTTTATCACCTTTTTTGGGCCTTGGAGATTACTTATGAAAAAGGAACCCCCACAGAGTCCATAGTTAAGCTTTTTCCAGACTCCCTAAAATTGAAAAGATCGTCGAGTGACCTTGTTCCTTCACACTCGTTAAATTGGTCCAGAAGAACATCTACTGGCATGAGTTTACCCCTTTTTCCAGCATGTGGATTATGGAGGAAAAAGGTACACCTCAGGAGATTCATCTCGCCGGGAGAGTTCTCCTCAGTAAATTTTATACTTTTTCGGGCTAAGGAGACTAAATCCAGAAAAAGGTTGTGAGTCCATAGTTAAGCTCTTTTCAGACTCCTTAAAATTGAAAATATTTCCAAGTGATCTTGTTTTTGTCACACTCGTTAAAATGGTTTTGAATAAACGTCTTTTCAGTGCTAGTTTACCCCTTTTCGAACCGACTAGGATATTTCCTAAAAGGGTACCCCTTGGAGTCTTCTTTTACTTTTTTTCAGACTCTCTAAATGTGAAAAAACTACCGATCTTACCTTCTATGGGCTCGTTAAATTACATTGAAGGGGGTTTTATTGTGTCTTGTTAATCACATTTTCATCTCTACGTATTTTTCCTAATGTCGGCTCCATGTTGCTCTCAACTGAGCCTTTAAAGCATGCCTTATATGCAGACCTTGTAGCACTTTGCCTCTACGACCTAACACCTTGACCCATGGAGGAATTTTCCCCGAGTGCCCTTTTCCTACACATGTCTCCTTGCTCTGAGCATTAGTGTGTTCCTTGCACCTGGAACTAGTATGCATGCTTGGGACACTCATTCCTCCTATGCAACTACTAGCCCTTGACCAAGTTTTGAGGAAACATTGGTAGTGTTTGACCACTTTTGGAACTTCAACAGGCTGGTCGAAGATGGAGTGCCCAGGCAGAGCTGAGATCATGGGATCTCACTTGTTTTGTGGACCCAAAAAGGGGTTCATTAGGGATTTTGCATTAGGGTTCTTGTAATGGGTTACGGGATGTTGGACCATGGATTTACCCATGATTAGGCATTTTTGTAAGGGGTTGGAAAAGTATAAATAAGAATTAATGTAATGTAGAAAGGGGATCTAGCTGAGTGAAAGAAGATTTATGTGGCTAAGTGAAAGTGGTGATGAGTTGCCTTGTGTAAATAGATTGTGTATGTAAGGCTATGTGAGGAGTTGGATCTGTGCCTTAACCTACTTGTGGGGAGGAGGATTTGGCACGTTGCACGCAGATCTCCTGTCGTTAGCGGAGTTTGGCTCTACAGATTTGTGCACATGAGTGATTGAATGTAAGAATATTGAAGACTAATAAAGAATAAGAAGAAGTTGGTGGACATATCCCCACACTGGGGTGAACCATGTATATCATGTGTCTTGATGTTCTTTATGCGATGTGGATTATGCTATTTATTTTCTTAGTGTTGTTGTTATGATGTATGATGGATGCATTTGATGTTGTTTCTTAGTGCTTAATGGTATTAAGATGAATAAATGCTAGATCTGAGCTAATTATATGTGATAAGTGATTGAAAGTGATTGATATTTATTGTTACTGCGCTGATCTGTAATAAGGGTTTAATCTGCAATGTGAATGAGAATTATGAACTAATGCATATTGTTGTCTAAGTGCTCTGCTAGACGTTACAATCATAGATCTGTGTCCCAGCTTGGTTGTAGACACATAAGTCCTACAACCTCCCCTACCTATACCTTGGGTGAGACTTCATCTGCTTCGCAGGTGTTGCCGAAAGGGCCAATAGTTAGGGTTTTGTTGGTGCATTGTTGAAGCGTTGAACCCTGGGTCTACCCCTATGCCAACAAATGGTTCCGTTGCCAGGACCTAAAACTGTGATTGCTGGGAACTGAAGAAAAGAGAACACTCTATGCGTATATCTGTTGTTGTAGTGCACAGTATTCTACTTGACTTGCGAAGCTATGTGCTAAGAAATAAACCTAATCTAAAGAAAAGAGGTAAGATCTTAAAGACTTGTGCTCTGGTAAGGGTAAGATAAGTGGAAATTTTTTCTTCGAAAGTATGAATCTAGGTATATTTGATAGATTTTATCCTAGTCTGAAAACTAGGGCACAGTTAGAGGAAATATTTGATCTGAATAAATTTGATAGAAATAGAGAGAGATATGTTATTCCTGTGCATAGAAATAATTTTTGGACTAATAAGTGGATTTAGGAACCTAGAAAGAATTTTTGCAAATTGCAGGTCCAACACTGTGATCCCAGTGCATAGTATAGGAGAGGCCAGGGATCGTTTAAAAGAAAGAGACGATTGACACTATGTTATAATTGCATAAGACCGGGACATATTGCTAAGGAATTCTCTGGTACAAGTCCTATTTCTCTTTGTTATAAAGATATTGGTCATGAGGTTGAGGATTTCCCAAGAATGATTGCTAAAGTTGAAAAAATGAACACGAGACAAGAAAGCTCTGAAGAATGTCAAGAGACTAAGGATATGTTAGAGAATAAGAAAGAGAACGAATCATAGAAAGATTCAGATACTATGTTAGTACAACTAAAAGAAGAAATGGATGATCACAGAGACATCGGTTTACCATAAATCATGAAATAAAAACAACGCATAGTTACAAGAATAGAAGACTTTGACATCGTCTGTGTATTGGATGAAGAAACACACATGAAAATTTTGTGAGAAATCACTTGGGAAATTTTGGGAAGACCTGCTATGATACCTTCATTGGGAAGGATAGGCTTGTTTAAAGGAAAGATGGTAACCCTATGTGGAAGAATTACTAATATACCTATGATTTCTCATGAAACATCGACTGAAGAAGAATTTGAAGTCATTAAATTTGTTGAGAACAACACCCCTTTTCCACTTTTATTAGGAAAGACTTGCATTGAGAAGGATCATATCCGAAGGAAAGCAAAGGAGGAAGCTATAGAACAGAAAAAGAAAGAACTAAGGGACTTCATAACCAGAAAATTAGAGAGACTAATAGAAGAACAAAACTACAAGTCAAAGCAATAGAGGGCAAGAGAATTAGTTGTCAAAGTTGAAAGAATGCAGAAAGGCTTGAAGAACCTATCCACACAGGAAATAAGTATAGCCACCCCAGAAATAGTAAGAGAAGGGACATTAACCTCAGAATCTGTAAGAGCACATCAACAATGCAAATTCCTTTCACTAGGAAAGAATAAGAATACCAATGGGAAGCGGATTCCAAAAATTGTTAGAGAAGCTCTGATTACAGGAAATAAGGCCAGGAAGCTCAATAAGAAGAAACATAATCTAAAGGAAGCTACAGAGAATAGAAGGAACACTTCGCAGGAGGTAGATATATAGAACTTGAACCTCACTGGAATAGCATAACCACGCAGAATGGGACTTCGCCATGACAAAGCTATATGACCCTTGGAGGTGCCTCGACCATTAGAATGACTCCTCGGAACGACTAGAAAATGAGGTTATGAGAAAATGGACCATTGAGACCATGCCAAAATGGAAGGATTCACATTGATGGATGCATTCCTGCCTGTTGGATGAACCTTTTATGATGCTTTCTTATTTAACCCGTCGGACGCTGTGCCGAGACCACTTTTTTCCACCCGTGATTATATGAGACAATAGAGAATAGATTGTATATCACATTGTGATTTCTAGACCTCATCATCCATTTGATTACCCCACTTTTCCATTCTCCTACCCGATCTATTTGGTTACAAGTGTCAATGTCAAGCGAACCTAGCGCGTTAGAAAAGCCTGTGGAGGAGATTCTCATGGATCTCATGACTGAAAGAGTTATGTTTATAGGAATACATGCATCGTCGATTGGGGGACTACAAGCATCCCCCTCAATTGGATGTCATTCTAGCCGTGATACTAAGAAGTGAAGCAAGCACCACGACGATCTGGCTAACGCGAAGCAGATCCCGTCGGTCTTTCCAGATTACATACTACCTTTGGCTGGTGCAGTTAACCGTGAAAACATCCCACGTGATTTTTAGTATACATTGATCACTGCGTACATCCCAAAGGGGATATGCATAGTTGGAACCCAGTTAGGACATATCCCAGCTATGAATAACGATGACTTTAACCTCGGTGAAAGAAAGAACTATTCCATGCTCGCGCCACATAAGTATTTGATGAAGACAACTGGGAAGAAGCCACGCATAGTCTCACAGTCATGGATTAAGGAGATTGAGCATTCCACGATCTTGAATGTAATGAAGATCCCTCACTTCATCCGACATTAGGAATTTAACGCTTGCATTAAAATCCTCTTGTTGTGCTACCACAGATGATATTTGTGGCTCAATAGGAGGGTTACTATGGATCCAATGCTGATCCACTTGATTACAGGGCTGAGCATGCAGAGACCGGACCCTCAATAGTTCTACCCAGTGAAGACTTTAGATCACTCCATGGAACAACGCATAAAGGAGGATTATGGAGATGTAGAAAAGGGAAAGAGAGGCTACAAGGTAGCCTCCATACAGGATGGCACAATGTGCCTAGATTTTCAAGTTATAGCTAGCAAGATCGTCAAAAAGAATCATCCCACGCAGGTCACAAGATTCATAGTAGACCTCGCAGGAAAGTGCATGGAGGGGATGCAAATGAACTGGGTGAGTTACCTCATCAACGAGCTCGAGAAATATTGCCATGAAGTGCCAAATCAGGGGTATGAATTTCATTTCAATTGGTTACTTGTGTTAATCCCATTTGTCACTTGGTAGATGCCAGAGGGAGCGACATTTCCAGAAGTTGATCCATCAGAGTCGTTGGTCGCGAGGTTCTCCACCTTATGGTATACAAATGATATGTCAAAGTAGTGGCAGTCAAAGGTTTTGTTCCATGCCTACTATCAGCAGCTAAAGCGTGATATTGAGGCATTTCCACACATGACATTGAAAAAATTGTACCAGTACAAAATGCTCATGAAGTTCCACACAAATCGACACTTTATCTATATCATTGTGCATAGGGATGAAAGCAAGGAGTATTTGTAGTCATATTATAAGATGACTAACGAAGATATGGAGGAGATCACCAAAGAATGGCCCACGAAGTTCCTTGTCCCAGTTGAATATGCAGAGCTTTTCGACATGGAAATCATAGGAATCCCGTTGGTCACTCGGGTCGAGCGTTCCGGGCAGAGCAACGCAAAGAAAAATAAGAAAAAGGAGGAAGTGAAGAACATAGAGACTGATGAGGAGGACACCGCCTCGGAGGAAAGTGGGCCTCACTCACCTGTAGCAAGAGGAGGAGGAGACGAAGTAAATCAATAAAGAGGAGGGGATAATGGAGAAACAAAATAAGAAGTCAAAGCTACGTTGCCAAAGGATCCCCTTACCGAGGCCGAAACATCGAAGAAAAGAAATGTTTCTGCACAAAAACCCTCAGGAAGAAAGAAGACATGCACTAGTAATCCCAAGATGAAGTCCACACTCATAGAGGATGATGTCGATCTAATCATCACAGCTGTGGAGGATTCTTCAGAGGATATATTGCAGCAATATGGAGCAAAGAAGGACATGTTGTATGAAAGAATCAAGAATGAGCTAAAGGAGATACAACAAGCCATCCATTCGAGCCACACAGTACCTATTGCACCTTTTTGATCGAAGGTTGCAGAATTGGGGGATGATCCTGCCCAATTATGAAGACTAGCAGATGCAACAGAGGCTCAGCTTCAACGAGTCCAAGAAGAAAAGGAACATGATACAAAAGTATTGAATAAAGAAAAGGAGGAGGTCTTAGAGAAACTATGAGTTGTGCAACCCTATGTAAACACCTACGAGAAGGAGAAATATGAAATTTGGGTGATGTTCGAGGAGGAAAATGCAAAGATACAAAAATAAAAAGACCAGCTGCTCGCAGAGCAGACTGCGGTCAAAGAAGCAGTGACTAAATCACTTCGCTCTGTGCCAGGCTTGGCACAAGAGGAACCCAATTCAGATGAGATGTAAGTGAGGAAGCTCGTTGAGGCCATTAAACAACTTCAAGAAAGGATAACATATTTAGAGATCTAAGAAGTACCTAGCACTCTGCAGGGAGTGTGTGACCAAAGGGAGGAAGTCGCCAAGAGTGTAGTTGGAAGGATCAAGATCCTCGCATTAGAATGTAAGAAGTTGAGTGATCGAAGTGCGCAGACCTATGAACACCTCACAGAAGATTTGTAGCTGACGAAACTATAAGCATAACTCAAGGAGGCGCATTAGCAGGAATCCACCGTGCAAGCGCAAATGAAGCTACTCACTGTGATCGAGTGAATGAAGAGATCACAGGATAAGTGCCCAGTCCAATAGAATATTACTACCATCTAGAGGAGATTCATGTAAGTTACACAGAGACTATATCTGGTGCAGGACGAGGCCTGCATGATATTTGAAGAGATTGAAGGACAAGGCTCACAGCTAGACCAGTGGTTATGACAGTGGAAGAGCACCTGGAAGGGCTTGTTATAGAGAAACTGATTCAAGAGTTCCCCAAGAAGGAATCTATGGTGAAGCAGCAAGTCGAGGAAGCTCGAGCTAAGCAGCGTTTCCTAGCTCTGAGTGACTCAGGATGAGTCACATGTGATTTTTGGGGGCATGTTGGCACTTGACCAAGTTTTGAGGAAACATTGGTCATGTTTGACCACTTTTGGGACTTCGACAGGTTGGTCAAAGATGGAGCGCCCAAGCGGAGTTGAGATTGCGGGATCTCACTTGTTTTATGGACCCAGCAAGGGGTTCATTAGATTTTTTTCATTAGGGTTTTTTTAATGGGTTGTGGGATGTTGGCCCATGGGTTTACCCATGATTAGGCCTTTTTGTAAGGGATTAGAAAATTATAAATAAGAAGGAATGTAATGTAGAACGGGGATCTAGCTAAGTGCAAGAAGATGTATGTGGCTAAGTGCAAGTGGTTATGAGTTTCTTTGTGAAAACAAATTGTGTATGTAAGGCTCTGTGCTTTATAGAGGAGTTGGCTCCGTGCCTTGACAAAATTGTGGGAAGGAGGATCTAGCATGCTACGTGTGGATCTCCTATCCTCTATGGAGTTTGGCTTTGTGGATTTGAGCATAAGAGAAATTTAATGTAATAAGATTGAAGACTAATAAAGAAGAAGAAGAAGTTGGTGGATGTAGCCCCACACTGGGGTGAACCACATATATCATGTGTCTTGATGTGCTTTGTGTAATGTGGATTATGTCATTTATTTTCTTAGTGTTGTTGTTATGATGTATGATGGATGCATCTGATGTTTTTTCTTAGTGCTTAATGGTATTAAGATGAATAAATGCTAGATCTAAGCTAATGTTATGTGTTGAGTGATTGAAATTTCTTTATCTTTATTGTTACTACGATGATCTGTAATAAGGGTTTAATATGCGATGTGAATGAGACCGATGAACTAATGCATATTGTTGTCTAAGTTCTCTGCTAGAAATTACAATCACAGATCTATGTCCCAACTTGGTTTTATACACCTGATTCCTACAACCCCCCTGCCTCTACATCGGGTGAGACTTCATTTTCTTCGCAGGTGTTTCTGAAAGGGACGATAGTTAGGGTTTTGTTGGTGCTTTGTTGAACCATTGAACCTTGGGTTTTCCCCTATGCCAACAGTAACATATCATTCTTTTATTCTTTTTCAATATCTTTAAAAAATTGAAAAAGACAAAAAAATAAAAAAAAACCCAAAAAGAGGGGACAAGAAATATATATTCTTTTTTGGCAACACAATGAGTCACCCTTGAACAAATCACATCCTTTCATTTTTTCGTCAAGCATTGGGATCTAATATGACCTGAGGAATTTGTTCTCACTACATAGAGTTGATTCCTCCTCTGTTTTGTTACTCTTCCAAACACATGGAGATTTTGTGTTGCCTCCTGCATCGTGAACTTATGTCAATGTCATGTTGCCTGATTCTGATCATCTTTCTTTCTTTTTTCCAAGGGAAGTTTCACCCAACCTGAGTCGGCCTTTCTACAGTTTGTCTCATTACCTCTTGACCTGGACATCCCGAAATTCCAATCAAGTCCTTGTTTGAAATCAATGAATTTATCTGCCAGATCATCGAGATCCTCTTGTCTTTTCCCGATGAGCCATCAAAGACCTCTGGGTAGTGAATTCATACACTCACATTACACTCCTACATGATTTTTGAAGATCTTGAAGTTGTTTCTCAAGCTATGAAGACCTCATCTCCAACCATTTGTCGTTATTGGCTTCTTGAAGATGGATACTATACTTGTATATCTTTGATTTTAAGATGTAGATCCGTTGTGTATTTCTCGTGGCTACACTTTATATAGTTATATGACATGGATTTGTAGTGTATTTTATTTTCAGCCATGATTTATTTCATCCCAAACATGGGTATGCCCGCCTCGAAGAGACAATTGTTATTTTTTTAAATGGCACCTCCCAAACTCTAGTCCCAGACTCACTCGTTTCGTACATTGGCAAAGATTTTGTAATCTATTTTTTTCATCAAATGCTCTTCTGACCTCACACATTAGGGAGCATCTTTTATCACCCTAAATTTCTCTACATATGAATACCTGGCCTTTGGCCCTCTTACTTTCATTTTTTTCCATGCCATCACTGAGTTTCTCTTCTAAAAAACCCATTTTTTGAATATGTACGTGCCCTGCACCAATATTGTCTGCGTACATATGCTTGTTGCACCACTTCAGCCCGCATACGTATGCATGTTCCACCACCACAACCCGTTTATACCTGCAAAAGTTGCAAAAAATAAAAATTTGCAAGGAATTCGTTGAGATTACGAGCTATTGGGTAGTTTCCCAACTAATCCACCATCTATAACCCATCACCCAATTAAATAACCATCATTTTGTCATATAAAAAGATTTGTTGGGGTCTCATTCCACATCTATACATAAGAACAATGAAACTCTGCTCATTTCACATCCCCTCCTTGCTCGAGGTAATTTCATCCCTTTTGTGAGAGTTGCCTCAACATTCCCCAATTAGCCCTTCTTCCTCCATCAGAACCCATTCACTTCCCAAGAAGAGATCAAAAGGTTGAGAGGAGAAGCCATACATAGGAGCACTTGGAGCTTGGTTAAGAGGAGCCTGGACCAGGTTCGTGGAGTAGTATTCATCTTTGGTTGTAAAGTTATAATCATTGAGTTATTAATAAAAGAATTACTTTTCCTGTCTCAAATCATGGTGTATTGAATTCTTTTAATGGTTTATGTTTTGATATTCTAACATCTAACCATAATTTGTGTATGAATAGAATTCTTGTAGCTTTATGTTTTTCTGTATTTGAATGCAGGCCAACCTTGGGAGGAGGCATGTAGTCAACGAAGCTTTCAAGCACGAAGGGATCATCACCGAGAGTAGAGTAGAGGTATAGTTACCCGATCCTTCTCATCTTTTCTTTTCTTGTATGAGTTTTGGTATGTTTGGGGTAGTTAGAGAATCATTTGACTTTTAGACGGTTATTTGATCTGCCTACATTCTGAACCCTAGTGTAGTCATAGGAGGGTTTTTCCCGCTAGCACAAAGGTGGAAATTGATGCTATAACAAATGCCCCCTAATGTGTGAGTTTAAAAGAACAAATGATGTATGAAATACATTATAAGTCTTCAAAGAGTAGTGTGCAAGGGTGAAGGTCATTGGAATCTAGTATAAGGACAAAAACCAAACACAAAAACAAGTTGGAATACTCAATCCCTGAGACGAGCATACCCATGCTCAGGTGTGATGATAAGCATGTCCTCCAATCAAGTACATTGTTGATCCATGTAAAATGTATATATAGAAAGAAATGATCATGGCCATGAAAAAGATACATAGTGGATCCATGTCAATCATATATCATAACCACGAAAGAGATACACAGTGGATCTATGTCTTAGAATCAATGAAGGATATATATAAGCAAGAGTTGAAAACTAATCCTTCATGAGTACCATGTTAAGGGGTCTAAATTCATTTAAATCAACAGTATGAATTACGCCTAGAGATGATGCCCAATTAGAATCTTCTCTATTTAAAGTAGCTTGATTCTCCATATTGATAATCTGAGAATTTTCTATGGGATTTAAATGTTGCTTTGGAAATTTTTCTCTCTAACGATGTATCTCTTTTTTGTAATTTTTTTCTTTCCCAACTATACGTTCCCTAATCTCCATCATCCCGCATACATATGCACCTTGGCCCACTACAACCCGCGCACTACTTCAAAAAAATAGGTTTTTTGAACCCTCGACACTTTCATCATCAAAACCTTAGACTTCCAGAACTTCTGATGTGTCCATACATACCTGCAATGAATATTTCACCAGAATAGATCTTAAATTTACTCAAGAGTTTCACACATAAGACACAATTTCTCTCTTATTTATACTTCACCAAGTAGCTTCCTCATCTAACCAACTCTAACCAACTTCCTTCTTTTGGGGATAACCCACTTCTAACCACGTGTCCACTTATAACCACTTTCTTCACAAATAGTAACTTCTCCACTTTTTGTTGCAACTAATTTATTTTTAATTGTCTTCTTGTTAGAACCACTTAACCCATGACTAGCCACTTTGACTAGTCCACTTCTTTTAGGAGCTTCTAGAATAATTTGACTTCTTGACCTTCTAGGGGCTTCTAGACAACACATGAGGGTTCTACAACTTCACATGGCCATAACTCTCTAACCGTGAGGAGTTATGTGACGTTCCACATATCATCGAAAATGACATGACAAAAAATATCCATCTAGAATAGTCTTACTGAAAAATTCATTGATCTTCAAAACATTATTCCTCAAACAAACTTGTGTTCCCTAACCATACTTCTAGGATGACTCAACCACCTAACATTTTTGGACTTTACAAAGCATCTTCCCATGAGGGATTTCACCATAAGGGGACCAATTTGGAGTTCATACATTTGTTACTTATTTATTAATCATGAAAAGACAACAATGACCAACCTTTACATCATCCCATATATACATCAATTCATCTGGAACATCAACCCATGCCAGTACATCACTATGACACCTCATGACATTTCATCAATTACACCTATGACCACATGATCCAAAAATTAATGCATTAATGATACAATGACAATAATTGACATCAACTCTTCAACATCAATCCTTTGACATCAATGACAACATAATGCAACAATCTCCCCCTTTGGCATTGATGGAAACACCAACATAGATGTCAACACCAATCATTGATGGAAACACTTGGACATGGAAATTATCTACCTCAATATTCATCTCTCCACATCAATGTGGATATCTCTCCCCCTTTAATTTCAATGGAAAATGGTATTTCTCTCCTTGGGGCTGCTTCCCCTACCTGAACTCTTCTTGGGGTTGCTCCCCCTGTCTAGATTCCTTAGAGATTCCTCTAGATAATATCTCCTTCTTTGGACAATGGATATCACTTTGATGAAATTCTAATGGCATGGCTTCCAATCATCTCTCCTCTTGGAATGATGTTGTTGCAACCAATCATGGGAAGAAGAATAACTTCCCTTGTGGGTATGTCTCCCCCTATCTTCTCTACAACATGTTTTTTTCTACAAATTATACTGCTCAATTGGAACATAGATCAACTTCCCAAGAATTATATTCTCTTCCTATGATGATCCTTGGACCTATCAATACATCAGACTCATGACAAACCATACATCATGAAGCAAAATATATGTCAACAATGAATATCAAATCATGAACAAAACATCAACCTCCTACATCCTGTGCCATACTGTGTGCCAACCATGCACAAAATCCATGTACATCAACCATGTAGATCAATAACATACAATATACCATAATATATCATCAATGGAGTGCATCAACCTTATTCCAAGAACATGTGTCAACTATGTACCAACCATATGCTTCTATCAACATGTCAACCATGTGCCTCAAACAAGTGTCATATCACTCATGATATGCCTCTACCATGAACCAAGTGCCACAAAACATGTGTCAAGAAATGTATCTCAATCATCAAGTATCAATTAGTGTATCAACCAGTCATACCATACATCATGTACCAAAAAGGATATGCTGAAAAATTAATACCGATGGTCTACTTTAACCAAGTACTATCACCCACAATCATCTGCCATCTATAAGTGCATCAACAATGAATCAAACATGTATTACTACTTGTACCTATCTAGTGCATCAACCATGCACCAAATTCAACAAGATGAATCATAATCAAAATGTGTTCCCATAAATTTATGCCATATCAACCATAAACCATGTTTAACTCATATTGCTAGCAAGTTCCTCAACCAATGTACCAATCATGTATCAACTACAGGTCATACTATGACTCATTAATGATCTACAACATAATCACCTTATCAACTTATCAACTACATGTCCCAATATGTATCTCAACCACATTCCAAGTGCATACACCAAGACATCCAACAAATATGCCTATAACAACACATCATAAGATATATGAATGGAGCTCACATATGTACCAGCCATGTACCATGACAGATCTTCCTAAAAAACCATTCAGTACAACAAGTACTAAGAAACCAATAGTATATATAGACATGTACCAAAAGTGTTCCTCAATAGTTCAATGATATCTCTAGCTAGCGTCACATCATCATGATATATATCATAACCAAAGTTTCATAACTTCATTGACATAACCAACACTGTTCCTCGACAAAAAAAAAATTCCTCAATCCGCACTCTGGCATTAGTACTGTGCATTCAAGATAGGCATCAAGCATATTGTTCAACAATCAACCATATGTCATCACCATACATACATATGCAATCATATAAGCATATAGTCAGACCCTGCAAAACAAATTTATACCATCAAAAAATGTTGCAACTCATCTGCATAGCCTTCTTTTCCAAGGATTTTACCACAGGTACACGGCTTGTTCCATAGACAACTCACGTATGTACATGACCTTTTTATAGGTCACCTCGCATATGTACATGAATTATTCCATAGGAGCTTGTGTATGCTTTAGAAAATTTCAATATTGAGCTTGCCTCATGGCTTCCATTCTGTTCGGGTTGTTCAGTCTTTTTTATCCACTTCTGAAGGTGTCCCAACTTCCCAGAACTTGAGCTCCAAGATTCCATGTTTTCAATATTGTATTTCTTCCTAGTTTCATTTATTATTCTTGTGATGCTATATGAAGCACTCCTCATGGATTGTCTTCTTGTGTTCCAACAATCTTGGGATTTGTGGCCAAACCCACTACAGTTGTAGCATCTCATGGTGTGACAATGAACAATAATGTGTCCCACTTGATTACATATCCAACATCTTAGGGTGTTATGAAACCTTCCAACATATTTATTTGCACAATGTGTGCAATCCAAAGCTTTGTGACCATATTCATTACATGAGAAGAAGTGACCATGAAAAACATTTTCATAACTTTGCTTTGTTGTCCACCTTGAAGTTGTCTCTCTTATGAATTTTCTTTGAGGTGTAAAGATGGCTTCTTGATGTCTTCCTTGCTTTGTATAGATGGTTGACTTGCATCATTGCTTTCACCTTTTGAGAATGAAGTAGTTACCTCATGCTTATTAGAAGTGTTGGATTCAAGGTGTGTAGCTTCCTTGTTGTATCCAAGACATGATTTATCATTTGGTGATCTTTGACTATCCAAGTTTTCATTCAATATTGTTGAGTTGTTCATGAATCTGATGTGAGTATTTGAGTTCTCTACCTTGTTTTTGAGATCAACCACTTCAACTTCCAACTTATGACATGACTCTTCCTTTTCATTTACTTGATTCTTTAATGGTTCCTCTACCCTTTTGTATTCTTCAAGTTGAGTCCTTAAATTTACATCGATTTTAAGATCTTCAAGGATTTTTCTAAGCTCATCATCTACCTTATTCTTTATTCTACTTGAATAGTTATATCATTCTTTAGTTTCTTGATCTCTTCTTCTTGCTTCATGAGTATTTTCTTTAGTGCCATGATATGCCTTGGGTATTTTTCTAGGACCTCCTTACTGTATTTTTCAAGACACTCAAATGAATGTGAATCATATCCTATTTCCATGCCAAATTATTTTAAATTAGTTACAATTTTATCTTTAATTTATTGTTGTTCCTGAGTTTATACTTAAGGCTTCAAAGTATAACGTCAAGACATCCAAAAATAAAGGAGGTTTTTAGTGTTTGTGTTTTCTACCTCTGTTATGTGAGAAAAATTCATACAAATGAATCAATAGCATAACATCTCAGAGGTTGTCTTTCATGTCTGAGTTAAAATTAAAAGCATTGGTGTAATGAGAGAAAAACATAAAGCTGTTAGACAAATCAAGGCATCTATTACAAAAGAATCTTACTTTGCTATAGGAGAAAAAAATAGATGATATAACCTTTAATGAAGCATATAATGTAGTAGTCCAATTAACTCACAGGTCTTGTATTTACTAAAAGTAAAACAGAGGAAAATCTATGAGCTATTAAATTACTAAATGAAAAGTAACCACAGTAGATGTTGTGCTAAATTGTGATCAAGCATTCATCAAGGAGATATATAAAAAGATACTAGTATATGGAAAAACAAAAGAACACATAACTCAAATGAACGAAATGTGGAATCTTTGATCTGTATTTGTATTAATCCTCAAGGAGGAGAGATTTCTCAATTATATATGGCAAAAGTCTAATCCCTCTTTAGTCTTTTGAAAATATATTTATACAAGAGATTCTCAACCCTAGGTGGTTGGACTTCTCGTTATTCCTAGGTAATGACGGTTACAAAATGAAAAATGGAACCGTTTCACTTGGTTCTTCTCTATCTCTTTCTCATACCGGTAGAAACAAATATGAACATGTTACTTAATTGATTCTTTGAAGTACTCCCTTTTCCTCACTCAAGACATTCCACACACCTGCTTAGAAATTGTACTACTAGTCTAGAAGGTTCTATCACATCTTTTGCCTAAAAAAGATACAACTTGTTTTGTAATTGTGGCAACCTGTCTTCTATCCTTTTATCTTCAGAAATCATTGACTGTAGATATAAATTTGGCTTTACCAACCATCTATCTATTTGAGTGATGTCAACCTACTTCAGCTATGAAATTTCATCTTGAGTTTCCTCTAAGTTTTCTTTGATGTCAATTTGATGCTTTACAATATTGATTTATCCTAGTATTTCAGAACCATCATCCTTTCCGAGGCCTAGTGATTCTTTGCTAAGAAAATGGAAAAACTCTTCACAATCCTCTTTTATTTCCTTGTTCATTCTTTTACTCTCGGTTATATTGGCCTCCCATGTCTTTAATATTATATCACCTCTGACCTCTTCTACAACATTCAATCTAGGAGTTATAGATATTTATTCTCTAGTCGATGACACAACCGCTTCTTGAAAAGTGATTCGAGCTGCAGTAGCCTCTTTTTCTCTGAAACCAATATTGTCCAATGATTGGTTTACTTCCCGGAAATGAAATTGGATGATTCCTACCTTAGCAAAAGGGATCTGTTGTGCTATTTCCATTTTCTTTAGCACTTCCAATGCTTGAGCTTGAAACAATGTTATATCCACAACCATTTTCTCAATGGAAATGACCTTGTCTTGTAATTGCTTTACGAACCCATCTTGTTGGATAGTCTATCTTTCACTCACTTGCATCTTCTTATGCATATCATCAAGACTAAATTTGAGCAGTTGGATTTCTTGTTTATCACTAGCTCTAGATTGTTCCAATCCCTTATTCACTTCATCTCGGACATTCTTTTCTGTATTCCTTATTCAATTTTGCAACTGACTTATCATCTGATTCCTCTTCTTCAATATTTCTTTCAGATTATCAACTGAGAATAGGTTAGTTGTTGCAAAATCTCCCAAGGATCCTACTACCTCTATATCAAAATCTTCTTCTTCCAAATTTTGTCTATCCAATAGTACTATGTTCTTTTTTATCATTTCACCCTCTTTCTGGTGCATTTATTTCTTCACCACAACTTTCCTTTTCTTACTAAAAAAGAAATCAGAGGGAGGTATATCCTCAATAGGGATAGGCGTGAGATATCCTATGAGTATTACTATTAGAATATAGAGGATTGTGCTCATTTAACCATTGACGATACCCTCGTCACCCAACCACAGGCCGAAGCCAACCTCCGAGAACCTTGACCTTGACTGAGAAGAGAATCCTGGTAGCAATCAATAGCCAAGCGAGGCTAAATGCACCAAGCAAGAGAATAGAAAACTTGTGCACCACTTTCCCAGCTCTCCCAGAAAACTTGCGCACCAAACTGTTGATGCCTGCAACTGCCTGCGCAGATTTAGATCTTGCTGCAATTGCTGAGATGCGAAATAATGAAACTGGCACCCTATATTTATAGTGGACTGGCCAGTCTAACTGGGGCCAGCTTCTCCTTCTGGGTATCAATAAATTCAATTTAAATATATTTTTTCAGCCGACAACTTGCCTAGGGTTTCCTTTAATTCTTTGCTTCCTTCTGGAGGATTCTAGTCTCATCATAGGTCATATTAGAGGTTCATACCTCCCGAAGCTACCATAATATTAACACTCCCTCCTAGCTAGGGAGGTATGGTCTTGAGCATAACAAACCATTCAATTGGTAGCACCACGAGCACCTCTCATTATTATCCGACTAGATAATCTCCTATGACAACTAGTACAATATCAATTAATAGAACACACCTGTGTCTATTCCAGTAGTACACAACTACTCAGACTTGTGAAACATAGTCACAAATAGTAGCATATTTAATGTCATTCATTCTTCATAACAAATATCTGATAGCAACCTGCATGGAAACAATGTTATGAAAATAACTGAATCATCTAGACCAATCTTTCACTCATGTTTGTGAGCTCTGAAAGAGTGTCTGCCCTCAGTATAGAACATCAATAATAATCATCTGGGCCATTCTTTCACTCACATTTGTGAGGTCTGAAAGAATGTCTACCCTCAATATAGAATATCAATAATGGGCTATCTGCCCCATTCTTCTCAACCAAGGAAGAAGGATTGTTTCTAATTTATGAACCTGGACCATTTCCCACCCTGGGCCATTCTTCCGACACTAAGAAAAGTGTAACCTGGAGAGAATGACTCTACCCTCAAGAAATGTTTGGACCATTCCTTACCCTGGGCCATTCCTCTGACACTAAAAAAAGTGTAACTTGGAGGGAATGAGTATTCCCTAAGGAATGACTGTCCTGAACTATTCCCCACCCTGGGCCATTCTTCTGACACTAAACAAAGTGTAACCTGGAGAGAATGAGTCTACCCTCGAGGAATAACTGTCCCCAATTGTTGAGCCTAGACTACTCCCCACCTTGGGCCATTCTTCCGACACTAAACAAAGTGTAACCTAGAGAGAATGAGTCTACCCTTGAGGAATAACTGTCTGTACCATTCCCCACCTTGGGCCATTCCTCCAACACTAAAGTGTACCCTAGAGAGAATGTATAACCCTCGAGGAATGTTTGTCCTGCATCAACCTCCAAAATGGATGATTCTTCGAAACTGCTCACAACTGTGAACTTCGAAAGAATGACTGCCAGGCGAGGCAGACCATTCTACTTGACCACTACTCAGAGTGACTACCAAGAAGAATGATTGTCCTAGACCACTCCCCATGTTAACCGCAATGGGAAGTCGTTGTCTACAATGGGAAGCTACTGTCTGTCAGAAATCTCAATCCACTTTCCGAACAGGAAAGCATCTGTCCAATCTGGACTATTACAAAGATAAATAATATTTTCAATGCTCCCTCCTAACTGGAGAGTTATTTCAATCACAAAATAAATGTTTTTCAAGAATACTTTTGTGTACCTTCTCTATCCTGGAGAATCTTCCTTTTCAGCTAAGGGAGTTATTTCCACGATCCCCATCTTCTCTCGGAAATATGAAAACTTGATTATGGAAAGAGGTTTTGTCAAGATGTCTGCTATCTGCTCATCAGTGGGGATATACTTGAGCTTCACCTCTCCTTCCTGGACTTTATCTCAGATAAAGTAGTATTTGATCTCAATGTGCTTCGACCTTTCATGAAACACTGGATGCTTGAATAATCTTATACAACTCTGATTATCACAATATATCGTGGTCGATTCTAGAGTCTGATCAAATAAATCAGATATTAACTTCCTTAGCCATACTGCTTCTGTGCATGCTTCACAGGCTGCCATATACTCTGCTTTTGTTGTACTGAGTGCGACAGACTTCTGCTTCCTGCTACTCCAAGATATCATAGTGGAGCCCAAGCTAAAACACATACCTGAGGTACTCTTTCTGTCTTCTGCACTTCTTGCCCAATCAGAATCTGTGAATCCATGAAGTTGGATATCACTAGATGCGGTATATCTCAATCCATAGTTTATTGTCCCACGAATATATTTTAGGACATGCTTTGCAGCTATCCAATGTTCTTGTCTAGGTTCCACCTGGAACTGACTTAATGTATTTACAACAAAGAAAATATCTGGTCGAGTATTTACCAAATACATCATTGATCCAATTAGCTACCGATATAGAGATGGATCCACTGGATCAGAATCTAGAATTTTCACCTTTCTTATATCCGTATTCATAGGAGTTTCCATGGATTTACAATCCATCATTCCAAACTTCTGAAGGATCTTTATTGCGTATTTTCCTTGTCCAAGGAATACTTCACCATGCTTCTGCCATACTTCTAGTCCCAAGTAATAGTGCATGAGACCTAGATATTTCATATCAAATTCAGAGGCTAAATCCTTCTTGCACTGGATGATTAGAGATTCTTCACCTGTTATGAATATATCATCAACATATAGTAGTAGAATTACAGGTGCATTGTTCACGACTTTGTAGTAAAGGTTTGGATCTGCATGACTCTTAGAGAAGCCAAGTCTAGTTAGATAGTTGTCCATTCTAGCGTACCAAGCCCTTGGGGCTTACTTAAGTCCATATAGAGTTTTCTTCAATCTGCAAACATGAGTGTCTTTGGAATGTACCTCGAATCCTTGAGGTTGTTCAATATATACTTCTTCTTCAATAGCTATGTTGAGAAAGACTTCCTTTACATCCATCTGGTGTAGATTCCATCCCATGGAAGTGGCAAGAGATATGATATCTCTGATGGAGGTATACCTTACCACCCATGCAAAGGTTTCATCATAGTCTTCTCCCTCCTTCTGGGAGAACCCTTTAGCCATGAATCTTGCCTTGTATTTATCCACGCTTCCGTCTGCTGCATGTTTGATCTTCTATACCCATTTTGAAGTTACAACTGATTTCTCTTTGGGTCTAGGTACAATTTCCCATACTTCATTTTTCATAATGGACTGATGTTCTTCCGCCATAGCTTCTTTCCATTGTCCCTTTTTAACCACTTCTTCAAATGTAGTAGGTTCTTCATCTAGAATCTTTGTCATGTATGCTGGATAACTTGAGAATCTTTTTGGTCTTTTAGTCTTCCTGGATGTTCCTTCTAGAACCTTGATTCTTTCTACATCTTGTAAGGTGGCTTCAAGCCAAGCTGGTCATTTCTTGTTCTTTGGTATATTATCTGGATCAACATTCTCACATATCTCCATAGGATGATTAGGTTGATCCTTTTCGTTATTTTCACCTTCTGTGTTTTCTTCATTTGGTTCTTCAATTTCTTCTTCTTCTATAGTTTCTTCAATAGATTTTCTGAAGGCCATTCTTTCATTGAATGTTATGTATCTGCTTACTTATATCTTGTGTTGATCTGGATTATATATTCTGTAGGATTTGGATGAATAACTATATCTCACGAATATCCCTTTCTTTCCTGAGGGTTCTAGTTTATTTCTTTTATCTTTGGGAATATGAGAATAAACTTGACATCCAAATATTCTTAAGTTTTCTGCATTAGGTTTCTTCCCTGATAATGCTTCTTCTGGTGTCATGTCCTTCAATATGTGATGAGGGCTTCTGTTTTATACATATATTGTCGTCATTGCTGCTTCTCCCCATAGAAACATGGATAGACCTTGATTGTTCAATAGGGATTTTACTATTTCTTCGATGGATCTGTTCTTTCTTTATGCTACATTGTTTTGTTGAGGATTATGAGGAACAGTTAGCTCCCTCCTAATCCCTGCTGATTTGTAGAATGCAACGAACTCCTTTGAGGTGTATTCTCCTCCATTATCTGCTCTTAATGTCTTGATCTTCTTGTTTGTAAGGTTTTCTATTTCTGCCTTCAATTCTTGGAACTTACTGAATACTTCATCTTTTGACTTTAGTAGGTATAGCCACGTCTTCCTTGAATAGTTATCTATGAATGTTAAGTAGTAGAGAGATCCTCCTAAAGATTCGACTTCCATTGGACCACAAACATCTGAGTGTACTAGATCTAGGGTTTCCTTAGATCTATTGTTGCTTCTTGGGAATGGTTTCTTTATGTTCTTCCCAAGATCACATCCCCTGCAAATTCCTTCATGTGTAGACTTAAATTATGGTATCCCTTCAATCATCTTCCTGAGGAAAGGTAGTGCTTGATAATTGATATGAGCGTACCTTCTATGCCAAATCTCATTAGGGTTGATTTCGTCATGTACTAGGGCTTCTTCATTTCATTCTAGTAGTCTATATAGATTCCCTTCACGTCTTCCAATAACCCTAACATCTTCTATGCAGGAATCCTTATGCCATGATAACACCTTTTCATCTATGAAGGCTATTCCGTTTCCTTTGTCTTCTAAACATGTTATTGATACAAGATTCTTTTCTAAACCAAGTACATATAGAACATTGCTTAAGTGAACATGATTACCTGATTCCAATTTGATGGAGGCTTGTCCAAATCCTTTGACGGGGTAGGTGCTTTTGTCTCCAAGCTCCACTTTGTATGATGTCTTTCTCTCATTTAGGTCTAAGAGTCTAGCTTGATCTCCTGTCATGTTCCTAAAAGCTCCACTGTCGATTATCGACATATCATATTCAATTGTCCCGATAAGTGTTGAGTAATGTAATAGACTGATTGTTTTGCACATGTCTTTGGCTGACTGATAACTGGTCATGCCTTGATCCAAAACTTCAACTTCATCATCTATTTCTTCTGAGAAAGTCAATAGGTGCGCTGAGTTAGGGCGCATCTGAATATCTTCTCCTTGAGCAAGATGCTCCATCACAAGGTGTCGGATCTGAGAATTAGGTTTTTTGCAACTGCTACTGCTAGTAACCCTAGCTGCAGTTCTTTGGAAGCTGCTCCTAGTAGTAACTCTAGCGGCAGTTCCTCAATGAGCTCAATACCTAGCGGTTATGTTTCCTTCCAGTGTTTTAAGATGACTGAAGGGGTGTGGGCCCATAACCTGTTAGAATATAGAGGATTGTGCTCGTTTAACCATTGATGATACCCTCATCACCCAACCACATGCCGAAGCCACCCTCCAAGCACCTTGACCTTGACCGAGAAGAGAATCCTGGTAGCAATCAATAGCCAAGAGAGGCTAAATTCACCAAGCAAGAGAATAGAAAACTTGTGCACCACTTTCCCAGCTCTCCTAGAAAACTTGCGCACCAAACTGTTGTTGCCTGCAACTGCCTGCATAGATTTAGCTCTTGATGCAATTGCTGAGATGTGAAATAATGAAACTGGCACCTTTTATTTATAGTGGACTTGCCAGTCTAACTGGGGCCGACTTCTCCTTCTGGGTATCAATAAATTCAATTTAAATATATTTTTTCAGCCAACAACTTGTCTAGGGTTTCCTTTAATTCTTTGCTTCCTTTCGAAGGATTCTAGTCTCATCATAGGTCACATTAAAGTTTCATACCTCCCTAAGCTACCATAATATTAACAATTACCTCTACATTGAGGTTTCCTCTGATGAATTTCAATGGCGTGATAGCCTGAATGGGGCTGCCAATTTCTGTTGATAACTATTTTCTGGTTCCATCTATAGTTGATTTATCTGATAAAGAAAATGGCCTATCTTCTCATTGCTTTATTAATGTCTCTGATTGATATTTGTCCTAGTCATATGATACCTCTGTCGCCAGGATATATTTTTTTTCTGAGTTGAGATCTGAGATTTCTCTGAGTTTCCCGGGGCTTCTTGTTTTCTAGATCTTCCAACTTCTGGATTCTGGGTTTATTTTTTCTTTGTAGTAGGAGACATTGGGTTTCCCTCTTGTAACACTTTCAGAAGACTACTTATTCAATGCTTTGGAAGTTGTAAAAATCAATCATTTTATCAGGTGATAGAGCTCGAACTCGGCTCAGAAATTCTTGGTAATATATCACCCCTCGGGACACTTCATCCTGAGGGGATTCTTTATGTTCATACTTTTTAAGATTTCAACTAGGCATATGGTTACCCATGAACTTATGTGGGTCGTGCTTCTTAAATTCAATGTTAACCAATTTTATTTCTTCTAAGGTCGAAGCCTCCAATTTGGAGTGGACGAAATCCAATAAAGAAAATGCACCAATCTATTAGGGAAAATATGGCCATATCTTTTTTTGCACTGCTTTGAGCTCTTTGCTAATCCCACAGAGTACAATTTGTCGTGTGACCTCACAGCACACTAGTCGGTTTGGTAAAAATTTTGGTAAAGCATATGGGGGAACTGAGGAACCGAAAACTATGATATAAGAGAAGTGTTCCTCGATGTACCAGTCTGCCACTTTATCCAAGTTAGCCACAACTATGTCTAAAATTATAGGAGGTGAGTGACCAAAAATAGCAATGTGCATTGGCACCGCTACCTAATTACATATTTCATAAAAGAAATCCTTCGCCTTGTCTTCCCAGAGTGTTGAATGATAAATATGAATTGGTTCTACACTATCTAGAGTCCAACTCCAACCCATCAGTGGGAAAGGAATCATGAAATAGATGGCATCCATGATATAAGTTGACATGTAAACTGAATTTGATTGCCCCTTGGATTTCTTTGTCTGTTATTCTGTAATTTCACTAGTTAGACTGTGCGACAATATCTTGGCCCAATCGAAAGAATAACCTTCCACCACTATGTGTATAATGGGTACCCATGATAGAAAGAAATGGGTTGTGTTCTCTTTTCCATAAATTCTGCACATCATCATGGCTATATACATGAACTATGGTTCTAGCGATGAGATTGAGTATATGTCATGAGAATCAAATTTGAAATTTTCGGGGCATGAGCACCAGTCTTTAATCAAGTCGAAAAGATTCTTTCCATATTGATCACACTCCTTCTTGCTAAAATTCTCTAGAAAAATGGCATTATAAATGAATTTTGGCGTTGAAGACAGTTTATACATCACATGTATGTGTTCCGGCTGAAATGACCCAACAACTACCTTTTGAGAATTGAAAATAGTTCTAGTTGGGATATCCATATGATTCAGTGCCCATTTAATCATGTCATTGTATAGTAAAAGACTCGGCCTTGTTGCTACATTATGCATCTCTGCCTGAGAAATAGTCTTGTATTTGGTAGATAAGTCTTCCTTTTCGTTGTCACTTGAATCATCAGGGCAGTTTACCAGCTCGTACTGTAGGATGTTGAATACATTCGTCTAGGTTTTAAATGTGTTTATACTTCTGGGTGAGGTGTCGGATATAACCTCTGAACTCTGGCCTAAACTCTCACTAGTTTCTTTAGCTTCTTTTCATGGTGGCATGGTAGCATTTCTTAAAAACCTGTTATTTTTCACAGAACACGCACAGGACTGAGTATCTTGTTAAGCAAGCTCTACCAAAATGTGAATGTAATTTAAAATGAAAAAGTCTTTCTTGCCTTAGATGCCTCAACCTGCATATACCTTCACTGACAATACATTTAATTCCTTTAATAAAAATATTTTGGAATTAACGCAGGATCTTATTTGAAATCATTTCCCCAGGCTAGTCATTTAATAACATTAATGGTCAATTTTCGTGATCGGAAAAGAAATTTGAAATCACCTGTATCGCAATCAGCATAAAATCAATGGTAAAATAAAAGTGTTTTATTTGTTAATAAATCGATTTTATACGTTAATTAATTATGTTTTACCTTAATCCATTTCAGGGTTTCGGGTCCCAGGGTAACCTATTTCAATTCAAGCTAAGATTCTCGAATCGCAAAATCACGATTGATTAATTAATATTAATCATGTTTAGTGTTTATAAATAATCGTGATTAATTGATGATTTCGCGACTTCATATATCGGGGGTTTTAAGTTATCGTTTCAGGCAGGATTCCCGAAACACGAAGTTGTGATAAGGTTAATTATCGTTAATCATTTTAATTGTTTAATTAAATTGATTTAATTTAATCTAGTTTCGCGACTTCGCATATCGAGATTTTGGAGTTCCTTGTATGTTTGACTGTTAGTATTGCGAAACCCTGAAACCCAATACCTTGAAAGATGTCTTTAGTGATTTAGCTTTTTAACGAATGGGCGGCTCCACAACTTGAAAATATTTTAGACCATTGGATTAATCAGAAGATTTTATCAACGGTAGTTTCCAAGTGCGCATTTGTCTTTATTTAAACAACATTGAACTTTTTAAGTCTAATGTTTTTTTTTAAGAAACTCAAATGAAAGTGAATCATATCCTATTTCCATGCTAGCTTCTTCTAAATTAGTTACAATTTTATCTTTAAGTTATAACAAATCTTCCTCTTCATTATTTGCAAATTCTATACAAACTTCTTCTATATCTTCTTCTTCTTTTGTAAGAGAACATTCAAACTTCACTAGGAGTATTGTAATCATAAGATTTTGGAGAGCCTTTACCTTTGTTTTCCTTGATGGGATTGTCTTCTTTAACTTGGTATATCTTCTCTAGCTCCAACCATAGATCCTTGGCGGAAGTACATTGTCCCATGATTTCTTTGATAGAGCTTGAGAGTCCATTGAAAATGTTCTTGAGAGATAATACATCATTCTTATTTTCTTCCTTTTGTGTTGCAAACTTTGACTTATTCTTCAAGGGAACTAATCCCCCAATAGTTGCATTCCAAACACCTAATCCTTTTTCCTTAAAAAACCCATTCATTTATATTCTCCATGTCAAGTAATCTATCTCATCAAAGAGGGGAACTCCATCTTCATCTTCATCCATTTGTTTGTCCATTGATATCCTTCAATATTGTAAGGCTTATGATGAAGGCCTGCTTTGATACCAATTGTTGGACACACTGACCTCACTGAGACAGGGGGTGAATCAATGTAGGGAGATTTTCTCTCCTTTACAAAAAACCTTAGTTAACAATCACCATTTACTCATTATTCATTACATTCATTTGTATGCAAACATATCTTAGCAACAAACATCATCAATAAACCATCACCATAAAGTACACAAGGAACACAATATATATGTATAAGTTTCTTTTGTATTACGGACTACAATCCTTGTGGTTTATCACCATCAACTGAATATATAAACAACTCTACAAGAGAACCAACTCTCAAATGCAATACTCAACTTTTAGATCTCAACACCAATTGAGATGTGATAAATCCAATCCTCAAGTACAAGACCCATCTTGTGAACTGAACAAAATATGTCAACAGGTACACGACCTGTCAATAGTGTAGCACGCATATGTATGTGACTTTCCTATACTATAGCACATGTATGTACGTGCTATTCCTTCTTTCATCCTATGTACACCTTCAAAAACCAAGGTTTTTGAAACTTCAACCTTTTGTCCCTTCAAACCCTTTCTACCTCTGTCACATACACTTGTGACATGTCACTGCAATCTGCTTGTCATTGCCCAATATGTACCATAGTCAATCAAAAACATATCTATACCATCCAACAACCTATGCATGCTCCTTATGCATACACAATCATAGATCATGGATATCTCTCAATCAGAATAGAATTGAACTACTCAACCAACCAGCTACCATATTCAGACATCAATACAACCATATAAAGAATGCCTCAAGCATTCACCATACCATGAAAGTCTAATAATCATGACAAGATGTACCCATAACAGAACCTCTGTATTAGATCTAAACTTGTAGAATGTTGATCTGGAACTTGATTCAGACTTTAGGAACCTGGCACTAGCTCTTACTCAAGATTTTCTTGTTCTTTCCCAATTGTACACACCCTTCTCCCTTTAGACTGCATACGTATGTGCCCTCGCCCACTGCAACCTGCGTACTACTTTAGAAAACTAGGGTTTTTTGAACCCCCAACACTTTCGTCTTCAAAACCTTAGAATTCCATAACTTCTAATGCATCCATGAGTACCTGCAATGAATCTTTCACCAAATATATATTCAATTTACACAAGAGTTTCACACATAAGAGACCCTTTCTCTCTTTTTTATACTTCACCAAGTAGCTTCCTCATCTAACCAACTCTAACCAACTTCCTTCTTTTGGGGCTAACCCACTTATAACCACTTTCTTCACAAATATTAACTTCTCCACTTCTTGTTGCAACCAATTTATTTTTAATTGTTTTCTTGTTGTAACCACATAACCCATGACTTACCACTTTGACTAGTCAACTTCTTCTAGGAGCTTCTAGAATAATTTCACTTATTGACCTTCTAGGGGCTTCTATACAACACATGAGGGTTATCCAACTTCACATGGCCATAACTCTATAACCATGAGGAGTTATGTGACGTTCCACATATCATTGGAAATGGCATGACAAGCCCTATGCATATAGAATAATCTTACTGACAAATTCATTGATATTCATAACATTATTTCTCAAACAAACTTGGTTTCCCTAACCATACAACTAGGATGAATCAACAACTTAACCATTTGGACTTCACAAAACCTCTTCCCATGAGGGATTTCACCATAAGGGTACCACTTTGGATTTCATCCATTTGGTTCTTTATTAATAATGACAAGACAAAAATGACCAACCTTTATATCATCCCATCTATACATCAATTCATTTTGAACATCAACCCATGACAAAATATCACTATGACACCTCATGCCATTATATCAATTACATCTATGACCACATGATCCAACATTTAATACATCAATGATACAATGGAAATACTTGACATCAACTCTTTGACATCAATCCTTTTACATCAATAACAAAATACTGCAAAATTGCCAACAATATTTAAAACAATATATGTGCCTAATTAATACTAGTAGATAATACTATCATCAACCAATTGAAAAATATTACTTGAAAGAGAAAGAGAGAAATAGATAAGCACAACTCACATGTAAAATTAGTACCAGAGCTAGTTCTGCATTTACTCTTCATGCAATATAAAAAAAACACCATTGAATTTAAACCGGCATTCATTTAGCAATCATAATCATTCAAGATAACTTAACATAATCACAAAGGAATATAGACTAATAACTTTTGTAGAGGAATCTAAAGATCAAGTTAATTCTCAAGATTGGCAGAAATTTGTCTTCAGCTCCATATGAGCTTCTATATTAAACTTCAAAAAATAATTCTACATCTAACTCTCCAATTCTTACAAAAACCATCAACCCTTAAAAATGAGGTCGATGTCCTTATTTATGAAAAAAAATCATACTAAAAATATATTCAAAGTTCACTTAAAGTAAGGACAGGAATCAGTAGCATGGACTCCTTCACGTGTAAATTGCTAGTATTTTTCTAGTTAACTTAATGGATTTTATCGGTTGTATTTAGACCACTAGGAGAAAACATCTTCACAAGTGTGGAGATAAGGGAACCGGTGTTGCTCCATTGGTGCATTGAGCTCATGTTTCACATCTATCACCCGACATTTGAATCAGTCTATTTTAGTGCTTATTTTAGTATAACCGACATAGTTATTGTCCAATTAACAAACTGTCTCACCCATCCTGTCTCCAAATCTACAATTCCGAGAACATCTACCTCAAACTTCTGATCCTTCTCACCATGTTGTTTTAATATATCATGAAGGTATATCAAGTCCTTAGGCGTATTGAAATCAGGGAGTTATATATCTCTCATTACTTGATTTATCTTCTCCTAATTCTTGAGACATTCCTCCCATCCGTTTTTCATATTTTTTTGTGGTTCCACTACTAGTTGTATCTAACACTCAGCTGCTCTTTGAAACCTTTCTAGGTTTCCATCCTGAATCATCCTAATACCATGTTCCTCACTCCCTCGTCCCTTCTAAATTTCCTAGAAATACTAGACCTGTTCTAGAACTCTGTGTGATCATTTGAACCATATCGACATTTATTTGAGTGCCATAAGCCCTAGAAGAGTATCTTCCTAGTAGCTTACCACTTGAGCCATAAAGGTATCCCTTTCTATTTTAAATTGAATGTATCCCCCTAGAAAATCATCTCTTATAAAAATGTTTTCCCGAGTGGTGTCTTGGTAATACTTGGCTTGATGTATGATATGCTCAAGTTCTTTTTTCATAGACTCTTCCTCCCACTCATCTTCTCTTACTCTATCGATGGCTATTTCGTCTCCTAGTAACTCACTTACTTTGGACTGTCTAGTGTCTAACAAGGTTTCTTCCATGGTAATCATCACAACATTGTCTAGAGTAAGCCTCCTCTTCTTGCGGATCCTCATGACTATCACTTGTATTTTCCTGTCATAAGAAATTGATTGGACATCAACCACCTCATCTACAAGTTATGGAATTGGTTGCCCCCCCATGAGATAACAATATTTCTCAAACTTTTTGGAGTATGAAAGTGTTCAAAATCCAGTTTCTTTCCTTTGTCAGTTGTTGGTACCCTGTTGCTAACACTTTCTCCATCTCTCCCCGATGTGTGCTCTTGACCTGAAGCTGTAGAAGGTTGTCCATGGATATTTGTGAGTCAGTGGTGACTTAAGTCACATTCTTTATTGTTGTCTTTGTTAATGTTTAAGCCATTATTATAGATGTTTTCATTTCATTAGATAACAATAGCATAATCCAAGATCACTGAGAAATACACAATCACAAGAGACACAACATTTATCCTGGGAAACCCTCTAGGGGAAAAAAAC
>JASDQU010308251.1:53551-83482 GCA_032191745.1 Picea mariana
AAAACTCCTTATACACCACATAAATGTCCAAATACAAGATGATTCCAAATGAAAATGTCTCCTTGCTATATATAGGAGACTAGGAGGTATAATTATAACTAATGGATCCAAGCCGACATAAATAAAATATCATTACTAATGTAATATGACCCAATTAAGGGGTAATGTGCCACTATTTAGGTCTTAACATGCCCCTCCTCTTGACACAAGTGTTGTATGAAACACTTGAGTAACTATGTATGCTTATGTATAAAAGACTCATCTTCACAAGTGGAATCTTCAACTAGTAGTCTCCTCCATTTAATGAGATACTCTGAAATGGATCTATTCCTCAGCTAGTGAATTCTTGTGTCTGTGATGGCTTCAGGCTCCAATATGATTTTTCCTTCCTCGTCAAGTTCTGGAAATATATTTTGAATTGGGATCTTGTCACCTATAACCTTTTTTAATCATGAAACATGAAAAACTGGGTGTAGTCGTGAAGACGCAAGCAACTCCAATTTGTATTCCATAGTACCAATATTTTGCAACACCTTATACGAGACACAGTACTTTGGTGATAATTTATTATCCTTATTGGTTTGATTGAGGGACATCTGTTTGTATGTTTGTAGTCTTAAAAACACCCAATCCCCTACTTCAAAACTTATTTCACTACGATGTTGATATGCTTGTTGTTTCATGCGATTTTGTGCCATGGTCAGGTTTTCCTTTAAGATTTAGAGAACTTCTTGTTGATACTTGATGTGATATTCCATTGCTTGAATCTTTGATTTTTCTTTTAGAGAAGAAGTGATGGAAGGAGGGAGGTATCCATAGAGTGCCATAAATGGTGTAATTTTTGTTTCAGTATGAAAGGAAGTTTTATACCACCATTCAGTGAAGGGTAACCATTTGAACCATTGTGTTTGTTCATCAGAGATAAAGCAACGAAGGTAGACTTCCAAAAAATTGTTCACTATATCGGTTTGTCCATCAAATTGAGGATGATAGGATGAGCTATGAACCAATTGAGTACCCAAACAAGAAAATAATTATGTCCAAAAATGTCCAGTGAAGATGGGATCTTTGTCAGTTACAATAATCTTTGGGCTTCCATGTAGCTTTTGAACTATCTCTATGAATACGGTGGAAACTGTAATGGATTTGAAGGGATGAGAGAGTTCAAAAAAGTGTGCATACTTGGTCAGTCTATCAATAATCACCATGATGACACTCTTTTCTTTAGACTTCGGTAACCTTATCATGAAATCCATGGAAACCTCCTCCCAATGCTGATTTGGGATGGCTAATGGTTGTAAAATACCTGGGGTCTTAATTGTTCCCACCTTATTTTGTTGGCAAACAAAAAATTCTACCACAAACGTTTGAACATCAGTTTTAAGGCCATCCCCAAAAAATTCCTTCCTGACCCTATGGTAGGTTTTCAAAAATTCCGAGTGCCCTCCTACCGGAGAGGTGTGCAATTCCAATAGTACCTTTTGTTTTAGTTGGGATTTCTTACATAAATATAAGTGATATTTATACCATAGTGAATCATTTTTCCATGTAAATGTATCTGATGCACTGGAATCCTACTGCAACCTTTGAATGAGAGTCCACACATTTTCATCATTCTTCCATTCATCCCCTGATTCTATTATCCAATTGGGTTGGATGATCAAGATAGCATATAGAAAGGCCTCAACATCTTTATAAACGATTTCAAAATCATAACCCGATATCTTGGTCACCCATTTTTGTTGTTCTTCTAAAGATAGTCTTTGTTCCAAGAAGTATTTAAGACTATCATGATCTGTTTTGACCTTGAAGTGCCTACCTATTAGGTAAGGGCGCCATTTCTTCAATGCATATAGTATTTCCATCATTTCCTTCTCATAAATGGGTTTGTGTAAGTCCTTCCCCTTGAGTGGACAACTTTCAAAAGCCAAGGGCCTTCCTTCTTGCATTAGGACAACACCAATTCCATTTCCCGAGGCATCACATTCCACAATAAAGGTTTTTGTGAAGTCTGGAGTGGTCAAGACAGGAGCTTTGCACATCAACTCTTTAAGTTGTTCAAAAGCTTTAGTTGCCTCTGGAGTCCATGAAAATGCATCCTTCTTAGTTAGTGTCATTAAAGGTGCTGCTATTCTTCCATAGTGTCGAACAAACTTACGGTAGTAACCTATCAAACCCAAAAATCCTCTAAGATTCTTCAATGTTTTGGGAATCAGACAGTCCATCATGGCCTTAATCTTGTTAGGCTATGCCTTGACACCTTCATGAGATACAATATGACCCAAATACTCTACCTCCTTCACCCCAAAGAAACATTTGGATGGCTTGGCATATAGTTGTTTCTCCTTTAGCAGTTGTAGCACCTTGTGAACATGTCTCACATGATCCTCCCAAGACTTGCTATAGATTAGTATATCATCAAAAAATACTAACACAAATTTTCAAAGAAAGGGATTGAAAATGGAAATCATCCACCCATGGAATGTGGAAGGTGCATTTGTAAGGCCAAAAGTCACGACCGAAAATTCTTAATGGACTTCATGAGTTCGAAATGTTATTTTTGGGATATCTTCTTCCTTCATTCTAATCAAATTATACCCTGAACGGAGATCCAAATTTTTGAAATAGATTGCTCCATGTAGTTAATCTAACAATTCATCAATGATGGGAATGGGAAACTTGTCATTAATAGTGATCTTTTTGAGCTCTCTATAATCCGGACACATATGCCATGAGCCATCTTTCTTGAGTACCATTACCACCGATGCAGAGTAAGAACTTTGGCTAGGTCTAATAATGCTAGCCTCTAAAAATTCATCAACCATACGCTCAATTTCACTCTTCTGGGCATAAGGGTATCTTTACAGCCTGATATTAGGAGGAAAAGTACCAGGAATTAGGTGAATAACATGATCATGATTTTGAGTGGGTGGAATACCTTTGGAAATATCTTCAAATACTTTGGAGTGCTTATCAATGATCCCTTGGATATCTAGGGGAATAGATGGGTTAGATGTTTGAACATCTAGTGAGCATAGTTGTGAAATTACACCTTGATGCCCCTTTTTCAATAATTTTTTCATGCCATTAGAGATTATCACCTTACTTGGTTTCCCTATGATACCTCTTAACTCAATTTCTTTTCCTTCCAATGAAAATTTCTTGAAAATTAAAATCCATTGTTCCTAATTATTGTAACCATTGGATTCCTAGTATGACATTAGCACCACCCATGGGTATAGAAATCATTGGACTATTCATTACATATTCCCCCATAGTAAGATTGATCTTATTGCATTTTCCTGAGCAATTGATAGTTCCTCCATATGCAATCATTACTTGAATTTTTGGTGCTAGATATATAAAGCAATTGAGATCTTTGGCTAATTTATAGTGAATGAAATTATGAGTACTACCAGAATCAATTAGGATTGTTAACTTTTTCTTTTTGATATATCCTTTGATCTTGAGGGTTTGAGGAGTGCTAATTCTAGCCAATGCATTACATGATATTGTGGGAGTCAACTCTTTAGAAGAAATCACTTCTACATTTACATCTTGAGATGGTTCTTTTTCTTGTTATTGTTCTTCTTCCTCTTCACAATATATATAGAATAATTTCTTCTCACCACACTTATGTCCCTTATTGTACTTGCTGTCACAATTAAAGAATAAACCTTTTTCTTTTGTTTCCTCTAATTGTTGAGGTGTCAACCTTGTAGGTTGAGGTGTTTTAGAAGAAGGAGAATTATTCTCTTGATAGATGTTAGAAGTGGTCCTTCTAGTAGCCATAGCCATATTTTTACTTTCAACATTTCTTGCCACCCTAAATGCATTCTCCAATGATTTGGGTTCCCAAAGGCGAACCTCATGTTGAATGTTATCCCTTAAAGTTCCTATGAATACATCAATCAAGTGCTCATCTGGAATATATGTTACCTTTATATTCAATCTTTGGAAGTTCTCAATGTTCTCTATAACTAAACCCTTTTGCTTGAGATTTATCAATTGGCTAAAGAAGGTATTTATTCGTGTATCCTCATAGTGTGCTATCATTTATTCTGTGAAAATTGTCCAAGTGATGAGTGATTTGTGAGAAAAAATCCATCGATACCACACAAATTGATTGGGTTCTAAATATAAAGAAGCAATTTGTACCTTTTGTGTATGTGGCACATCATGTAGATGAATGTATCTCTCCATGTGATTGGGTCCTTGCCATAAAACTTCCTCATATCAATCTTAGGAACGTGGTTGGTCTTCAACCCAAAGTTGTAGTTTCTCCATTCTTGATTCATATTTCTTTTGTCCTCCTCGTGAATTTCATGGGATACATTTTCACTTTTAGGTGTCCTCTCTATTATGAAAATTTTCAATCCTTCCATGATATCCCTTTTTAAACCATCCATCTTCCCTTGTAGTTCATCTTTTGTCACTGTCTTCTTTTGTAAATCATTTATGTCCCTACGCATCTCTTAACCTTCATCAAGAGTCCAAGTAGGACTGTCTGGAGGATTATTTGGTGTAGAAGTTCCCTCTTTTGGTGGAATTTTGGCCAAGTATCACTTTTAAACCTTGATTTTGAGGTGGTTCTACTAGACAATCTTTGTTCTGTCGTATCTCCAAAATTTCAGCCCTTCTGAGTATGGAAATTTATTTTTTGTAGTTCTCTGATATTTCTTCTCTACAATGCCACATGTCTAATCAAAATTGGATGTGCCAAGTGGAATTTATGGTAACTTCCTGACAACCTGTTGATTTTGGGCATTTCCAGGAGATCTCACTTGTATAGCATGCATCGCACAAACTAATTGATATACAATTATGCAAATTGTACCAGAAATACTAAAGACTGTCCACTATCCAATGCAACTGGTCTCACTTAATTCGGATACTCTAGGAAGAATTTATGATTGTTTTACCCAGAACACCTGCTTGAGACTAGTCATATACCCTATCATCCACAGGGTGTATCTACAAATTTAAGATGACCCAGAAGCTGAAATTTTTATCACAGATACCTTAATAATTCCTGTGAATATTCTCCATATTTCAGGGTCTGAAATGTTACATAATTTTTTTTATAGAGAATCTACAATGACTCAAATCAGGATGATTCCAGAACCCTATCTTACACAGGTTGTATCTCCTAAATTATAAGGTCTCAGGAGCTTAAATTTGAACCCAACATACCTTGATCTGTCTACAAAATATACTCCAAGGGGTACCTTCTGAAACTTCGTATAAAACAAATTATAGCGAAAATTCCAAGGTGTCTCAAATGTAGTAGCGAAACCCCAAGACCTTGAGCTTTGATACCATATGTTAAGAACCAAATATCAATATAGCATATAAAGACCTTAGAATAAGTACTCCACGCCTTGAAAAAGAGATAATTTTAGATAATAATCCTCTTCTAGGGGGTAACCTCCTTATACACCATATAAATGTCCAAATACAAGATGATTCCAAATGAAAATGTCTCCTTGGTATATATAGGAGATTGAGAGGTACAATTACAACTAATGGACCCAAGCCAACATAAATAAAATAACATTACTAATGTAATATGCCCCAATTAAGGAGTAATGTGACACTATTTAGGGCTTAACACTCTATAGAGTGGTGGTGGAGCTCGTGGTTTCTTTTGTGACATTTTTATTACAGGATCCACCTTGGGCGTGGACTCCAATTCTATAGCAACCACAAGACTGAATTTTTTTCTAACTAGGATCTTCTTCCCCTTCGATGTCTTTGGTGACTGATGGGTCACTGGTCTTCAAGGAGGCATTTTTCCAGCGCTGATATTTATAGAAAGCCTGACAACAATTAGATTTGAGTGAAACACCTATTTACTTGAGAATTATTCACAATAAGAAGGTCTCAAATTCTCTATGCAAACAATGATAAGTTAATCAAGCCACATTGAATTAAAATAGTTTGTTTCCACTAGTCCCATTCAGATTTACCATGGATGAGTATATAAAAATCCTTACAGATCTTTGGGGATTAAATACATAATCAATGCCATAATTTGAAGTATTTAATTGGTAGCATGAATGGACGTTAATTTTGTTTATTGGTAGCATGAATGGTTTTGATACTCATCGATGTTGACAAATCTCTTCACTTGATTACCTCATTTTCACAATGTATGTTGGTGCAACCAATGCCCCACGTTCATCGGTGTCAGTTCTCTCAAGAGGTTACCATCGAACATCGGGAACAATCAAGTTTCAATAGGAAATTTGATAGTTTTGAAAGTAATAAGTGTTAAAAACCTCCTCTTGAAGCATCTAAACCACTTAGACTTCTCTCCTTTATAGTGAGAATTGTGTATTAAGCTAGGGACCTATCCAAGGTGGGGGGGAAAAAAAATAAAAAATTTCAAAACTCAACCATGATCATGTGAAAATCAAAGTATAAGGATGAAATAAAATATGGTACCCTAAAAATTTCATGAAAATTTGAGGGTGTGTTGAGTGCTCAACATAGCGATGTGAGGAGTGGCACTATCCAATCGCAACTCAGGAAGAATCATAAAAAGGGTGATGCTACTATATTCACGAGGTCTTCAAATCAATCGTTGTGGTACGAGTCTACAATATGTGAATAGAGGATCTTAATTAAAACATAGTGAGACGTCATTTTATTACCGATCATTGATGTATACCATTAACAAATGCGATACAACCCACTGATAATTATAATGTGTTTCAAGGTACCTAGTACAATCTAACAAGTGTGAATAGAGGTTCTGATGTTGAACACCTAGTAGAATCTATCAATCTTAGAACATTGATGTACTCGCACTATCAATAGTGAGGGAACCTTCCATAGATGACTGCAAGCCTCAAGGTACTAATAATGACTCTAGATACCTTTCCTAGAGAAAGAATTGTTGAATTCAATAGGAAGAGATCCACTAGAAGGATGGTATTAAGGAATCCCCCATCATCCAACATGAATATTAGTAGAAGGCCAAAAATTTGGAAGAACTCAGATGAAATATTGAAAGGACCACCATGAATTATGTCTCTCACATGCACTAGATGTAAATAGCGCACAAAGAATACCTTATGAATAAAATCCAATAATGAAGACTGTCGACAAAGGCAAGGAAACTACCAATGGGAACAAATGGAATACAAGGTACTGCATGAATCCCAATGTGTGAATAATGTTCTTTTTGTTGAACACAAGGGAAACCACTTAGTTAGCGACCAATGATGTAATGTCATCTGTTGAGCACAAGGTTACCTATCAATGATGTAAATAGGCCCAGGGTGTGACTCTAGGTCAAACTCTCAAATCAATTTGTTGTATTTGATAGGAGCTTAACCTGCCAGCAAGAATTCAATGGGGACCCCCCATACCAACACAAGTATAGGAAAAATATGCTCTTTATTATGTGATATGGGTTAAAATTTTCTCTGAACAAAAACATAAAACAATATGTGATTTAGGAAACATGGACTGAAAATTAATATTGACACAATTCTTTGATGCGAGAGGTACCAAAAGAATATCCATAGTGAGTGGAATAATAACTAGGAAAGCAAGTGAAGTATATGGACACTTGGAGGAATGTTTCCTCCTAAGGTACACGTGTCAAATTGCAATGAAAAAATATGAAAGGCTAGAAATTGATGAGAATGCATAAGGAAATGGCTAAGCAAAAGCAAGTTGAAGACGACATTAGGCTCAAAAGCACAAACAATGGAATGCAATGTAGTAGTAAAACTTAACACATAAGTATGGGATCCCCAGGGGTAAAAATCCAAAATAATCTTGAGAAGAATATGAGGTTTCAATGCAATGTCATGGTAGGACTAACAAGACTCTTGAGCCTAAGAAATATTTCAGCATGGACACCAAAATGCACAACATGTGCTAACTAGGATTCCCATGACAGTAGGATCTACCATGAACTAAACAACACTTAAATTGGCTATAAAGGTTGGTGTCTCCAATAAGTGGGTTTGACCCTAAGGAAAATGTATAATTGGGTCATTGATAATGAAAAGATGCAAGGAAGAATGCACCTAACTTGTATTCAAGTGACGAAAACATTACTTGAAAGAGTTGTTAAAAACCGACTAGAGAAAATGAGAAGTAGTATAAAAAACATCCTCCCTACAAAATATCAACTCAAACGGTCATTCTTCTCAATAAATATGGTCCATTAGGCATTTAAATGACTTAAAATGGAAAAAACTATACAAAAGTGGGTTTAAAATTTTATATAATAGTGAAAAAAAGAACCAAACACACTTTATTTGAATTTTTTCCAAAATAGGAAATTTTGAGTGGAAAAGGTTCCAAAATTTTGAAGGCCATCCCTAGAGCTATGAGTTTCGGAATCCATCGTCAGGACCAGGTGAACAAGCTCTCAACCTTCTTCAATTCTATCCAAAAAAAATTTAGTTTTTTTTCATTTATTTATTAGCATTTTAATTTTTGAAGGTATATGGGCTTGTACATGCCCACAATTGGGACTATCCATGTATACCCCATCATATACGTAGGGCCCCTTAATAGCATGAGCATAGGTACATTCTTTTCGCCATAGGAGGCTACATGTATGACTGTAAATGTGAGAAAAAAAACTAATGCAAACTTTTTTATGGAATGCAGTCTTGCCAAAATGGTTGTAGAGTGGTGAGAAAGAGATCATGAGGAGGTTGAACAAAAAACTAAAGATCATCCAGAGGTTTTAGATGCTCTCAAATGGTGTGGGCTGAAGAAATTTTATGAGTTCCCCACGGGTAAAAAGATAGAATAACATTGAGAAGAATATGAGGTTTCAATGCAACTCCATGGCAAGACTAATAGGACTCTCGAGCCTAAGAAATATTTCAGCATGGGCACCAAAATGCACAACAGGTGCTAACTAGGATTCCCATGATGGTAGTCTCTACCACAAACTAAACGACACTTAAATCAGCTAGAAAGGTTGGTGTTCCCAATAAGTGGGGTCGACCCTAAGGAAAATGTAAAATTGGATCATTGATAATGCTAAGATGCAAGGAATAATGGACCTAACTTATATTCCAGTGACAAAAACATTACCTGAAAGAGTCATTAAAAACATACTAGTGTGTTAGAATGTTCAATAATACTGAGAGTGGGGGGGGCGGGTGTGAATCAATACCACATACTTTAATTCCTTTCTTCTCTGAATTGATTTAAAGTGTATTATCATTTATGATTGAAGACATTCATATCAGAAATATACTCATCATAATCACATACATTAATCAACACATTAATAGATATAGAAGTGGAAACCTAGACTGTGAAAACCTTGAATTTATTTTGCAGATAAATACCAATTTGTGTATAAATAATTTTATGTGAGGACATCAATCCTCTTATGAGAACCAACTCATAATTAAAAAACCAACCTGCAAATGAATGAGGACACCAATCCTCTTATGAGCACCAACTCATAATTCAGGCACCAACCTGTAAATGAATGAGGACACTAATCCTCTTATGAGAACCAACCCATAATTTATGTACCAACCTTCAATTGAATGAGGACACCAATCCTCTTGAGCATCAACACAATGAATTCAAGCACCAACCTACAAGTAGATAAGGGCACCAATCTTCTTGATCACCAACTCAACAACTTAAGGAAACAACCTATTAATTGAGCATTGAATCAATCATTCCTTGCTCCACCCTTCCATCTGTAACATACCCAGCCACCCACAGGTTGAGCATGCTACCTCAAAAAACTCAAATCAAAACTTATTTCGAAATAGTATACCATTTAATTAATAAATAAGCATGAAAGAAACATGATAACAACACATGCAATAATAAATATTCAGGATGCAATATAAAAGAATGTTTAAACATGACATGAACAACAATAACCAACAAGCATGCATATTATAAAATACACATATCAAAGATATTAATTAATACAAAATGGAAATAAATATACAACATAAAAAAACACACGGCAGAGAGAACTTATGTTTAATAAAATGGTTCACCGACTGGCTGCAGACCAAGGACATTCCACCCAACCATAGACACTAATGTTCCAAGTCTCAACAACAAGTCACCCTCGAGCCAGGGCTATGAATCCACAAGGACGATTCCAAGGTGTCACTCAGCTTCCCAAACCAGTCAACACTCAATCTCTCACATGTTCCTCAAGATACACCAATCCAAAGTACACCAACTCTCTTATCTCTAGCCTACACAACCTAATGGAATGGACCCCCTTCTTGTCCATGTAGTCCCTCAGGCTGTCCACCTCCTTCAAGGGATCCAGTGCATCTAGTAAAGAATCTCCATGTTGGGAATCTTAGGACTCACAATTGTGAATAAAATGTAGTACATTCCAATGCATCTCATGCATGCAAGAATTAATTCATGGCTAAAATACAATATCAATCACTACAGCCATCCAACAATGGCTTCTCTCCCAACAATTCGTTTTTCCTTTCCCAACCAAGACCAAGGATGAATGAGCACAATGAATGAAAGTGTGAAATTGTGTATGGAGAAGAACCCCCAAACATCCCACAAGATGGTTTTATATAGTTACTCATCAATCAAGAACCATGTGGCCTTCCCCAAGAAGCTCATGTAACCACTTCTCTCAATTAAAATAATTAAGGGTGAATAAAATATGATTAAATAACTTAGCCCCTGAAGCCCCCTCTCTCATGGAATCATAGCTCCCTATAACTCTTGTCCTTGTCTGTCTAGTAGCCAATGATGTATTTTATTATTAACAATGATCAAAATATTATCTTTCCTAGGCATGATGACCTCTTTAATTGTTTGGTCACTCCGACCGTTCATCAAATAAATAAAACATTATTTAATATGGGAACTCAAAACCAAGGTATTACACCATCCTTATTTTTGCATTTGTTCACTAAAATTGTTTAACTGCAATTAGCTTATCATTTTTAATCTAAAACAATATTTATAATATCCAGAACAAATTTTCTTATGTATAGAGCTCTCATGACAGGATCATATATTCTACAATGTATTCCTCTACAATCTTACTGTCAAACAAAAAATCCTTCTACCAATACTATGCTCCTGCAATTTCAAAATGTTTATACAATACATAGCTCCTTATGTTCACGAATTCATATTACTGCAAAGATCATATTGAGGAAATTGCAATATCTAAATCAAGATGCCACCATTCAACCCCTTGACGAAGCTAGAATGATCATCACATCATTGCAAAAATGTTCTCTTCATATTTCTGTAATGATGATATCCCTGCAAATGAAATTTCCAGAACTTAGGCTAATATACTTATGCTTAGAAGTTGATCTTCAAGCTAGAACACCATTACACCATAATAATAATGATTTTATCAAGTCTTTGTACACATGCATTAGCTCTCTACACGTCCGACTGTATTAAATCAGATCCATTTCAAGTATTCTAATTTTATCTCCATAACCACACTAATATCTCATCAATGTCATTTATATATAGTTCTAACTAATTTTATGTGGTCCTATTTTATGTTGGGTGCAAACCCAAATGGTTCTTCGAGCCAACCAGAGCATTCTCTACTGTTGAAAATATTTTCATAGGGTATAAGCCCTAGGGGATTATTTTCCTTTGTTAAACGGTTTAGCTTGACATGCATAGAACTAGATGCATGGGACCATGGGCCTTATTGTAGAGGGCTAGACAGTCGACTAGAATCCCAATACAAAGGGGGGTCATAATAACAATACTGTGACACATTCCCTCGTCTATGACACACATTTCCAAATTGTGTTGAGGGGTCCAACTTTTTAGTTCGTGCTCTTGTTGATCACCCACAATTCTTATAGACCGTCGATGTTACCTTTTAACGAATGGACAGATCCCATCTTCCAGATTTTTTATCACCCTCCACGTATGATCTTGTTCCATCCACATAATGCAAATACAACACTTAGTAGCCATCGATCTTATACTTGGAAGGATGGATCTACTTTTCATGATATAGATGATCTATGTATCAGACCAAATCAAGTGTCAAGAAGTTGCTAAGATGTGATGTGTGAGAGGATATGGACTTTCAATTAAGGTTCTTCAGTCAATCTTGATTGTCTTCTTCAATAAATAAAAACACAAAATTTTCACAATGTTTGGTTCAAACCTAGAGCCACTCTGTTCGAACAGGTTTGTGCATGCATGTAAACTATAGTCATATCCAACTATTCTTGAGAGCTCAACATCACTGGTATTCTCTCAAAATTCATAAGATATTCCATCAATGAGTAATTCCTCTAGATGATCATCAACATCTAAAGCTCCCAAGTTGACAACTAACTTTTCAATTGTTTCCATCGATATGGTTCATTTTCTCTTTTAATAGGTTCAACAGTTCTTCCCATAGTGTTAACAACTTCCACTTTGTTAGCTATTTCAACAATTCTATCTACTAGTTGCCTGTAGGTGTCATTATAAGTGTCTTATGGGATTACCTGAATTGCATTCCTTCCCTGCCACTTGAAATCAATGACCTTGACATCAATGACAATATACTCAACAATCACCCCCTTTTTCATTGATGGAAACTCTACTGCAATCTCCCCCTTTGAGCTACCCCCCCTTGTCAATGTGTTGTTGAGTGTTTTTTATTTCTTGTTTTCTTTCTTCTCCCCTTCTGCTAGATACTCCTCTGGTGTTTTTTATTTCTCTCCCCCTTTGACATAGAGGAAAAAGGGTGCACTCACTGAGGTAGTTTTTGAACCCCCAGTATTTGTATGAGATACTCAAATGCACCTTTAGGAAGAGGCTTGGTGAACATATCTGCAATTTGTTCTTTGGTGGGAACATACTCCAATTTGATAGTCTTATCATTCACTTGTTATCTTAGAAAATGATATTTAATTGGGATATTTTTCTCTTTGAGTGCATAACTATATTCTTGGAAATACTTATAGCACTAGTCTTGTCACATAGCATAGAGATTGGAAAATTGTACTCTACCTTAATTTATTTCAATGCTTTCTTCATCCAAAGGATTTGTGTGAAAAATGATGTTGCTAAAATGTATTATGCTTTTGTTGTAGATAAGGATATTGAAGATTGTTTCTTTCTTAGCTAGGATACTAAACAATTTCCCAAAAATAATGCTCCTCCACTTGTTCTCTTCCTATCATCCACACTTCCTACCCAATATGCATCAGTATACATTGTTAGGGTAAATTATTCTCCTTTTGGATACCATAGTCCAAAATCCATTGTTCCTTTTAGGTATCTAAGAATTATTTTGACTGACACCACGTGTGATTCCTTTGGTGCATATTGAAATCTTGCAACCAATCCAACAACTTGCATGACATCAGACCTTGATGCAGTCACATATAGAAGGCTACCAATCATTGATCTATACATTGTGGTCTTCCTCTGGTGATTTATCATCCTTACTCAACTTGCAACCTGTAATCATTGGAGTATTTATTGGCTTACAGTCTTCCATATTGAACTTATTTAACATATCTTTAATATATTTTGTCTGAGAAATGAATATGCATTTATTCTGCAATCTATATATTTTCAGAAAATTATATAAAAATTTCATATTTTGCAACAATATTTTCATTTAAAAATTCAGCCTAAGCCCTTGTAATTAATACTTGTGGATTGGGAAATAATTTTTAAGGCTATTAAACATAGGGCGATATTCCCGACTATCTTTCCTTAGCCAGAAAGGATTAAAAAATGCTTGATTAAGATACAGCATATCTTTTCCTCAACATTTATTTGGTGACCATACTTGGGAGATCTTCCATATCTCTCTTGTTGATTGTATGCTTGATTACCATTGAAAAATTTATATTTCTTCTTTCGATTCTTTGATTGTTTTCTTTCGTTCATGATAGTACATGTTACAAGTCAGCCCAATATTCAGCCCGGTCTTAAAGATTAGATCAGCATTTCTTTAACTTTATTTAATACCATGTTAGAAATTGTTAATACCTGGGTTGAGCTTGAACACTCATGGGAAGTGATTGAACAAGACACAAGTGTTCGTGAACATTGGGAAGCTACGCAAAGATAGCCTAGGAATCAACCATAGATTTCTTTCTCCTAATTTTTTTTATCTTCTTTTCATATCCTTAAACCCTCACATCTCTAGGATAAGAAGAGGTTTATCACCTGATATCAACCCTATTGTTGAAATAGGAAGAAGAAACATTGTTTTGTCAACCCAACAAGGTACTATAAGGAGAACTTTGTCTGATTCATCCAGTTCATCTTTTTCTCCCTTACCTATCGTTCACAATATGACATCTAGTGGTGGCTCTGGTGGCAATGGAGGTGCTTCTTCATCTCAACCTTCAACCTCATCAGTGATTGGTAGCTTGTATAGCCATCAAGTCCCTGTCTAATCTACCACCAATCCTACTAAGGTCATAAAGAAGTATGGTCTCTTTCAATTTGAAGAAGATGCTACTACTGCTTTGTGGCATGCTGCCTCTCCTCTGAACCTAGCACCTACTACTCGTCCACTTCCAAAATTCAAAGATCAACTCCCTAGGTTTTCAGGAAACAACATAGTCACTATGAATGAACACTTGGTGGAATTTTCTAATGCATGTCACAACATAGGAGCCAATGACAATGACACTTGTATTCACTTATTTGTTAATTCCCTTGAAGGGAAAGCAGAGGCCGATTTATTTTATATTCCTCCCAAGATTCTTTCCACTTGAGAGGCATTAGTTTATTGGTTCAAATATACTTATGGGCAGTCTAAGAGCCCATTCAATAATTTATGGGAGTATAATAACATTGCTTATAAAGATGGTGAGACTATCAAGTCTTTCAACTTACGTTTCACTAAGTTATATAACAAAATTACCGAACTTATTTGCCCTCAGAACCAAGCCATGTTTATGCATTACTATAATGCTCTACCTTCTCCCTACCATCATAGTCTTGAATAAAAATCCATCGATAACCTTGGTTCCGCTCTGCATACTTGTCTAGAGTATGAAGAACAACTTGAAAGAACAAGTCCTCCCAAGGGAGACTCAGTTAAACAAACGGACATGTCTACCCTCTTACATCTTGTACAAGACATGAATAACTGAATGATATTGTATGAGAGAAAGGAAAATTTCCCTTCACTTACCCCTGGGGCCTCATCTTCTTCTTCACCACCCTTTAAGAATCCTAATGAAAACAAATCTCACCCTAAATCCATCATGCCTCGCAGTTGGTGTAACTTTTGTGAGGAACACCATGACGAAATTACTTGTGAGGTAAAGAAGAGTGTCAGAGATAAAATCTTTGGTAAAAGGCCTGGAACTACTATTGTTGTCCTAGATTTCGCAGAACCATAGGATGTCATGATCATAAACACTAGGAATAAATCCTATGCTTCTAAAGGTAAATATGATCCTCCTCCCACTTCTTCTAGCCCAAGCTCATCTTCACCAACTGATACTATACAAGATACTAAAACTCCTGACAGTCAAGGCAATCCCTCCCCTCTTCCCTCTTCCAAATACAATATTCTCAATTAATTGGATAACATTAAATTCGATGCTACCCTCTTGGACATGGTTGTCATCCCTGAGCAACAAAAGCATCTGAAAAATTTCATGGAAAGAAAAGCTTCCATCATAGCCAATATCTCTAAAGAGGTAGATGAAGAGGACTCAATTGTAAATAAAGAAAGTGTACATCATTTTAGAGACCCTGTAAAAAACCCCGCATTTTTCATTTTTGTAAATATTATGGACAAAATATCCCATTGTTGTTTGATTGACAACGGTTCGGGCCCAAGCGTAATGTCGAAAATTATTATGGAAGATCTAGGCTTGTCTTGTACAAATTAAAATGCCAAATCATTCTCTCTTATAATAGTTTACAACAATCAACCATATGTGAGATCAAGGACGTGACCTTGATTTTGTGCGTGCATCCTGAAATAAGGACAACCCTTAATATTCAAGTAATTGACATGCCAGTGAGTAATTATTCAATCATCTTAGGAAGAGACTGGAAAGCCTTGATAGGTGGATACCTCTCAATCGATGAGACACACTTATATGTTCCTCAGAATGGGAAAAACATCATATTCCTAAGAGAGGGAATAATTTCACCTTATATAGAAAGCATCCCACCGCCTAATGTAAATTATATCGAGGAGGACCTAGGAGTGTATTCCATCTTTGCAAATGAGGAAAACACTACCTTGGAACAAATCAACCTAGAGGATGGGCTGTGGCATATGCACTTTGATGGTTCACGCTCCAATGAAGGAAATTGAGCTGGCATTATCTTGTACTCTCATGTGGGTTAAATTCACAACTTTTCCTATAGGTTAGAGTTTTCTTGCACAAATAACATCATTGAATTTGAAGTGTTGCTGCTAGGCATTGAAAATGCCTATAATGTAGGTTGTGGTCACCTTACAGTTTTTGGGGACTCTGAACTTGTTGTAAACTGAGTACGTAAGATATATTCTCCTAGCAACAAGTTAATGAAACACTACACCCAAATTGTTTGGGAACTTGTCTCAAAATCGCTATCTTGTAACATCACTCATGTTAAAAGGGAACTAAACTCAATGGCTGATAGGTTAGTTGTTTTTCCATCCTCTCCTACTTGGCAACATCTGCCACAAAGACCTAATTGCACCTTTCAATCTTTGTATCTTCCTCATATCCCTAACAATGTAGAGTCATGGCAGGTATTCCCTAGTGATGAGAGCATCTACGCTTTCATACAAAATCAACCTTATAAGCCTAAGGAGATTATATCAATGGAAGAAAAATAAATTCCGAAGGGCTTGATTCCTCTAGAAAGTTCATTTTCATCGAGTGATGTAGGAAAAAATAAATAAATAAGAGTCGTCAAAAAGGAAAGTGGGTGAAACCATTTCCTTGAACATTGGGACACCCAATTATCCAAAGAATGTTAAGATAGGTGCCCAATGTTCTGATGAAGAAAAATTGAATTTCACTAAGTTACTTCATTAATTTCAAGATGTTTTTTCTTGGTATTATGAGGATCTTCATGGTTTTGATCCTTCTCTTATACAACATGCCATTCCTATCAAGGAGGGCATAAAACCAGCTAGGAAAAAACAAAGACCCATTAACCCTGCACTGGAAGCAACTATTTGGAAGGAGATGGAAAAAATCTTGAAAGATGGGATAATTTTCCCTGTTAAGTATTCCGAGGGGGTTTCCAATTTGGTTCTCGTTCATAAAAAAACTGGTTAGATTAGACTATGTGTTGATTTTTGTGCATTGAATAAAGATAGCATAAAATACCATTTTCCTCTCCCTAATATGGAAATGATTTTGCAGCAAGTTGCAGAGTCACAGATGATGTCCTTACTTGACGGGTTTTCTGGTTATAATCATATCAAGATAAAAAGGATAGATAAATATAAAACCACTTTTATTACACATTGGGGAACTTTTGCTTATGAACGTATGCCTTTTGTCTTATCTAATGCAAGTGCCACTTTCCAAATCACTATGCAAATAGATTTTGAAGATTTGATCAGCAAAATTATTCAGATTTATCTTGATGACTTAAATGTGTATTCACAAAACTGATTAGATCAGTTTGGTCATCTTAGAAAGGTTCTCATGGGATGGAGGAAATTTGGCGTTTATTTAAATCCTTCTAAGTATATATTTGGCATTACCAAGGGAAAGATCCTTGGACACATTGTCTCTGATTCAAGAATAAGCATAGATCCTGAAAGGATTGTTGCTATCCTAAATATTCCTGGTCCCACTTCCAAAAAGGAGGTTCAACCATTTATGGGTATTATCAACTTTGTTCGTAGGTTTGTTCCTGATTTTGTTGTAATGGTCAAACCAATTCACAATATTCTTAAGAAAGATCGCTCCTTTTCTTGGACTGATGATGCTGAAAATGCTTCCATAAGGATCAAGAAGGAAATCAGTTCCGCACCAGTTTTGGCGAAGCTAGAGTTTGAGAAATAATTTATTATATATAATAATGTCGCAGAGGAAGCAGTTTCTGCTATCCTCATGTAATGTGATGACCAAGTTAATGAAAAACTAGTAGCATACATGAGTCAAATATTGTTATATGATGAATTTAAATATTCATATATTGAAAAACATGATTTCTCTCTTGTCAAAGCTGTTCAAAAATTTCACCATTTTATCTCAGGTAGGCAAATGTTGGTAAAAGTCCCTTTACCTATTGTCAAGTTTTTTCTATCATAGAATTATCTTTCAGGGAAGCTTGCACATTGGTTTGCCAAGATCCAGAAGCATGATTTAACCATAATGACTTCTAAGACCATTAAGGGACGTGACTTATCCCTTCACTTAGCTCAGCATGCAAAAGAAAGTGAAGAAATCGATGAACAATATAGCTCTCTGTCAACACTATGTTATACTAACAGTCAAATCCTTCTTGTAGATGAACATACCTGGTACAAGGATCTGGTGTATTACTTGCAAAATCAAAGATGTCCAAATAACTTAGATACTCATCAAAAGAGAAGGCTTCGTCTTGAATCTTCCAGATATGTTATTTTAGGAGACTTCTTGTTTAGAAGATCTGTTGATGGTATGTTAATTCGTTGTGTGAATAATGAAGAAGCACATAAATTGTTACAAAAGACTCATGGATCTTCAGATTTTGTTATTCATGTAAGAGATCACTTTTCTGCTAAAACTATTGTTTTTAAAATTATCACGAAAGGGTACTATTGGCCTTCAATTTTTCATGATTCTTATAATTTTTCAAGATCTTGTGACAAGTGCCAGAAGTTCATTGGAAAAGAATGTCTTTCTTCCATGCCTTTACAACCTGTCCTCCGTAACTTTCCTTTTTCAAAATGGGGTCTAGACTTTATTGGTCCTATTAATCCTCCATCTTCAGCAGAGCAAGTCTTTATCTCGACAACCACATACTATTTTAAGAAATGGACTGAAGTTGTCCCACTTAAGCATTTGCAGGATGAGTAGGTTATTTATTTCCTTAAGACTTATATTTTTTCCAAATTTGGTCTTCCTTTGGAAATTATTGCAGATAACGGTCTCGCTTTTATTTCTGCTAAGTTGATTCAGTTTCTAGCTAAACTAGGGGTTAAACATTTTACCTCGTCATCATATTACCCCCAACAAAATGGGCAAGTCGAGTCTACTAACAAAAATCTGATTAGAATGATCAAGAGGCTCATTGAATATAAGCCTTGCCAATGGCACACTCTCCTCACTTACGCCCTTTGGGAAGATCACACTACTACCAAGGTGAGGTGAACACTGGTTGCACTCCTTTCCATCTTTTTTATGGTCAAGAAGCCATTCTTCCTACCAAACTAAAACTTTCTTCTCTAAGGATGATGCTACAGGTTGAAGAATTAAATTCTTCCAATATCTCTTAAATAATGAATGCACTCTTGGATTTATAGGAACAAAGGATGTTTTCTTTGGATAACAAAAAGGGAAGACAACAAACTGTTAAAAGATATTTCAACAAAAGTGCCAAAGCTATCAAATTTAAGGTTAATGAGAAGGTATTGTTGTGGGATTCAACTCATGTTGATAGAGGAAGGCATTCAAAGTTCCAAAAGTTATGGTTGGCTCCTTTTGAGATTGCTTTTGTCCTGGGTGCAAATTCCTATATCCTAAAGGACTTGGAAGAGCGATTGTTTTCCTATAGCACCAACGATTCCCACTTAAAACACTATGTGGAACCAACTTGAAAGTTCAAATGTTGTATGGAATTTTTTATGTATTATAGTTTTTTTTATTTTCTTTGATTTTACTTTGTTGTTTCATTTCTATTGTTTATTTCTTTATTGACTTCTTTCCTTGTCAGAAATAAAATTTTGGATTGGTTTTGCTACAGTGATGCTATTCTGCAAGTATTGTTAATCAATAACAATCAAGTTACACATCTGTCGTGATGTCCTCCCTTGAATACATCATTGAAATTGTTATCTGCTTCAACTATTGTTAGATAAGATAGTTCGTTTTATTCCCTATTCTTCTTTCCTTTTCTTCCATCCGCTCCAAGATTCAAAAGAACACACCAGAAAATTTTTCTCCTTGAATTCAAGAATGCTTTCACTACGATTAATCGAATGCTTATACATATAGGGATAAACCCCCTCATAATTAACACTTTCCATGAGTTATTCCCAAAATCCCAAATCATTTTTTCCCTTAAACTGCTCACTTCTCCCTATTGCATAATCATTCTGATGTCTATTTCCTTGATCTAATGTTCACTTGGTCTACGAAACCAGACGATTTGAGTTCTTAATCTATTGGAAACAAATTTCCCTGTGGAGTCGCCCGTTTTTTTATGCTTAAAATCGCAATGATGAATACTGCTTGCAAATAATTGCTAAGCTCTATTGTTTATTTATAATAATAATAATTAACTAGTAGGTGGGATCCCCTTGTAGACTAGTGGCACTATGATGGATATGTTACACTTATATGCTTTTTGTTGTTATAGTGATGCCTACACAGTCTTTTGCAGTTGATTATTCAAGTCATGGTTTCATTCATTATGACAACATGGTTGGTTGATGTGTTATTGCTAGATGGTGTTGATGGCACTTGCAATACATGGCAGTTCTATGGATATAAGGATTATTTTGTTACAGGTGTTATGTTATGCATTAAAAATTGACTAATGATCTTATACATGATTTCATGCAAGAGATTATATGGGAGCTTGAACAAAAAAAAATAAAAAAATCTATGAATAAGTCCTAAGGTTATTGCAATGGTGACAAATGACAGGTGATAGACCTAGTTGTTAGACTATGCACTTTGGTTAAAGGATTATATGTGAAGCATATATGGTAACGTTATACATATGGTTGTTGTTAAAGTTTTGAAATAATTTAGAGTGGCGCATTGTGCAATAGATATAGCATTGATTATAGCAATGGATATGTGTTTGAATTAATGATTGATGTTATGGTGTATGGGTTGGTTTGTAGGTTCGATTGAATAAGCCTGGGGGAGGAAGCGATGTGAATTTAATGCACATCACTCAAAAAAACCTCAACCCCATCACCCTAGCCATAGTTGCATTTGGTTTTTTCAGCTCTGGTGGTTGTGGAGGCTCCTCGATTTCTGGTTTTGAAAGAAAAATATAGGCCAACTCTTCCCTCAAGCGATTTTTCCAGTTATGGCTCCTTTAATGGTCCCTCTATGTTATGAATCAATTTTTTGGCTCGGTATTGCATGAGGTCTGTGTTTTTCTTAAGTTTTGACTGTCTATCAATGGTGTTCTTATGATTTCTTCTGTGAATACTTTGGAATGTTGTGTTTTAAAAGAAAGGAATGGATTTTATTTCTTTGTGAATCATGTGCATTAGTTTTGGTTTAAAACATGTCGGTTAGCTTGGGGTTTTATTTTGGTTCTCTATGGAAAATTATGACTGGTGTAATAAGTTTTGAGTTTTTATTACACAGGTTTTTACCACCATTCTGGGTATTAGTTTTTGTCACTCCTTTCCTCTTAGTGGTTGTTATGTTTCATTCTTCCAGGTTGCAATGAAGACTGTTGAGAGTGCATTGTTCTTTCTTTGTTTGGTCAAGCCCCAACCTATCGTTTTTATGGCATTTACTTCACTGTCACTATTTCCAAAAGTGTTGCATAGTCGAATCTTTGTATCGCCCAAAACTTTGAATGGAAGCTTGTATATGTGTTGGGTGGCCATGGGTTGTGCTTGGGAATTCTTTCCATAGTGTTTATAAGAATTTTCCCCTCTCGTTATCCATCGGAGGTGGTTGAATGTTGTGTTTGGTTACCCTCACTATCAAGTTTTTGAGTTAAAGGTTATGTGTCCTGTGGTGATTTTAAAATATCACGAGCTCTCTATTTTTTTGAAGATTCCTCCTTGATTAATCCAACTCTCATTACCACTCTGCAATAAAAAAATTTTAAAAAAAGCACGAGAAATCTCTAAATTAAAAGATCATCTCTTACTCGATCCTCTGTTATTACCTCTTTGTGATAAATTTGTTTGAAAAATAAAGGGGCCATGGGTTATCTGCATCCCCGAGGACTTTCCATTTGATCAATTTATTGTTATTCCCTCCATTGTTGTCTTAAATCCTAGCACGGTCATGGTCCCATCAAAGTTTAAAAGGAATCTGTGTGCCTGGTTTGTTGAGCACGACTAGCTTTTTGTCTATCAAGCACGAATTGGTTCTGTTTCTATTGAGCACGACTTGGTTCCACTATGATCGACGTCTTTCTATTTCTCATTGGGCACTTTTGGGCTCTGTCAATTGTTGGGTAATTCTTTTAAAGGAAGTTTGTACATGTTTGATTTTCAAAAAAATCAGGCTCAGAGTTGCATGATATTGGTTAAATGTTATTGTCGAATAAAGATTTGTGTCATTTATATTGTTTAAAACTTGTGTGTGATTGAATCGAGGTTCAATTATGAGTTTTAATGCAATGAATTATGTCAAACAATGATGGAAAGTCGACTGTTGGTGGTTAATATTGGGTCAATTATTATTTGACTTCAAGGAATGAATATTGGATATGGATATTTGGAATCACTTTGCATATTATATTTTGTTTTAAAAGAAAAAGGGTTAGCAATGGAGCATGATAGACTGTGGCTCGAAGGGTTATAATTAATGGAATTTGCAATGGTGTTAATATGATGTTGCATAGATGTTGTATAGATACGAAGGCTGTTATAATTGAAGTATTATGGGCATATGAATTGTCTTTTATTTAAAGTCAACGAGCATTTTTTCTGTAAATAAGGGACAATTAAATGTTTTTTTTGTTTTTGTTTTAAAGTGGATGCTTATTGGATTATGGTTTGAATAGAGTTATGGTTGTTTTTTTATTTAATTTGTTTTTTATGAACAATATATGTATTATTCCCTCTCATACTATCACTTTTTCTCTCATTTAACCCCCTCACGATCCCAATTTCATTTTTTACACACCCTGTTCTATAAAATAAATTAAACACTTTGTATGACAGTGGTAAATATATGACACAAAAATAGGCAGCAACTGATATATTTTGGTGTTTATTGCACAATTACTTATTTAATGAATTGTTGAGCAGTACCCGTCTTCTTACTCTCTATCATGCTACCACTTTTTTGCTCATTATAGTCCCTCTAAATATCCCATGAACCCTATTTCACCCCCTGCTCACTTTGCAATTATTAAATTATTTATTATGGATTGAATTGCATGGATCTTATGTCAATTTCTGAACCAAACTTTATTTCATATTAACATAATACATGTCATGTATGGCCTATTAAGGGCTAGTTGTTAATGAATTTTTGCATATAGGATGAGTTTCTTCAGCAGAGGAAGTCATGGAAGAAACAATAGAGGAGAGGTAACTGGAACAGAGGGCCTAGAAGGCCTAGATTCTCAATTAATTTTGATGTCAATCCTCAGGAGTTGAACCAGTTGCTTCAAGTTGGGTTCTTCAATTGGATTGGGCAAGGGATATTTCATCCTAGACTAGATAGGCCTCCCTTCCAACCTCAAAATATCCCTGGTATTCTTGTGCCTCCTCATGTATCCATGCAACCAGAAGTTCTTGAAAATGATGGATGGCAGAAGATTGACCATCTGACAGTCTCCCACCATCGTGGCTGAGCCAACTTGTCTTTGCCTCCTCATCCTCGGCCTGTAAATCCTAATGCTCAAATTTCCTCTGTACATTCACCTGTTCAGTCTTATCATGCTAGAAAATGACATAAAACTAAGGTTCCCCATGTGCAAGACAAAGGTAAAGTTGTTGCTTCCCCCTCATCTCCTTCAAATGACTCATCAAAATCAGTGTTCTCCCGTATGCACCTAAGGGATGTTTATTCCCATGTTATTAGTGATATTAAGCCTCAAGGTTCGAATCAAACTAAGGCTAATTCTAGGAATTCCAAAGGGGACAGTAGTGATAGAATAAGGATTGCCTCTCAAAGTGGCAAATATGGATTTTAATTTATGTGTTTATTATTGATTTGTTGAAAATAATGGTCTGCAGAATGTTTTGGACAACAAACTATTTTTGGGGAATAATGTGGTTAATTACATGTTTTGGATATGATTTGAATTATTTCTGATAATTAATATTCAAATTTTGGAAATATTTATGGGAGTTACAAGGAGGCATGTGTTTAAATGATTATCTAAATTGTGTTTATTTTTGTAAAGAATAAAATAAGGGAGTCACAAGGGGTCCCACCTACTTAGCTATTATTAAATAAATACCCTTAACTATTATTATTATTATTACTTCCCCTAATCCAAAATTAGTTAAGTTTAATTAACTTAACTAAAGGAAGTAGTTGAACTACTTCAACTAATTTGGAATGCATAAAATCCAAATGAGAAGGAAGAACAAGGGGAGAATAGAAGGAGAAAGAAATACTAAGGCGTGCTCTTTTGTTTTCATGAGATAGTTCAGTTTTCATTCATTCTTTAGTTCATTAAAGGCCTAATTCTCTTTTTGATAGAAGGGTTCTATTGTAGATAGCAAGTTTCAAAGTTGAACCATATCATTCAAATGCTTGTTTCAGAGGTGTTGATCTATCTTTGATAGTCTGTGTATAATTTCTTGTTTATGGATTGAGTTTCATAGCTGATAAAGGATATTGTGCAAAGTCAAATTGGTAGCAGTATGTGGCAAGCTCATCCATATTTTAAAAGTTCAGTTTGTGCTCCTTTCCAGAGTCCTTTTGTATGTTTTTCATCGGGGATATCTAAATTCGACTATGTTCCATGCCCTCACAGGGATTTTGTAAAGAGAAAGATACTTTGATTTCTTGGAATGAAATAAAGAAATTGCTATTCTATCTCATTTGCGTGAATCTATGACTTGGTTACTTTTACTTTTGATATCCACATTTACTTTATGAAATCTGTATAGTTTCATAAAATTATATAAAAAATTCATATTTTGCAACAATCTTTTCATTTAAAAAATCCATCCTATGCCCTTGTAATTAATACTTGTGGATTGGGAAATACTTTTTAAGGCTATAAAACATAGGTTTTATTCTCGACTATCTTTCCTTATCCAGACAGGATTTGAAAATTCTTGAGTAATATAAATCATATATTTTCCTCAACAGGCACAACTTCAAGAATTTGAAGAATCACATCAATAAAGAGAAATAGATATATCAAGAACCATCAAAGATTCATAGCAGATCATCGGTGATTTGAAGTCCCAACTCCTAGAAGATAAAATAATTGAAGAAGTCATTTTAAAACAACTCAATGATAGAGAACAAGTATGTGATAAGCTAGAAGCTGAGGTTGAGTTGCTAAAAGGTGAATTTGAAAAATAAAAGAGAACAAAATTTGAAAATAGTTCAAAAATCTTGGATGAAATTATCAGTAGTTAGAGGTCACCTTTTGGCATAGGGGTCAACCCAAAGTTCAACTCTTACAGCACACCAATGAACCCTAACTAGTGGCCCTTTTGGCAACACCTGTGAAGCAGATGCAATCTTACCCGAAGTAGCAATAGGGGGTTGCAGGACATAGGTGTCTACAACCAAGGAAATGAAAATTGATTTGAGATACAATGCAAAACCAATCTAGATATTATTTATCACTCTTGTGCTAGCTTTGCAAAGTTATATCTATGATCTAAAATCATGCAATAACAATATAACAGACAACAAATAACACAACATCAACCACAAAGACAATAAGATATATGTGGTTCACCCTCTCTCTAGGGCTACATCCACAAAACTGTTTTTCTTAATTTATTAGATGAAAACATATAGTTCTATCTGTGCACTTAGATGCAGATCTCTTTCTTTTTCTCTCTTTCTCTTCCCTCCATGTGCACCCAACTACAGGGTTGATCTTCGCACCTAGTTGAAGATCCAGAATACAGACTCAATATTTCTCTCAACAACAGTAATAGCAACAATAATGACTAACAACCAATTATTGAGAAACCCTCTCAACTCTCCTAGACCTTTATTTATACATTACATGACTCTTTTAGAAAACCTTAGACTGAAGCCTAGGTGTCAAAACCCTAGATCCAAAACCCTAGGTCCACTTGACCCGCATTTTAAGGGCTTCGACAGCCTGTCCTTCCACCTTTTCCACGAGGTGCTCAAAAGTATCTTTTGGTGTCTTTTTTCACTTGCTAAGTTTTCCACAATCTCTCTTCGTGGTTTCTTTATCTTCCTCAATCTTCTCTTCCAACGACTAACTTTTCTTTACTTCGCTCCTTCTTTTCTGCTTCTTTACCCACTTCGACACTTCATCGGTTTATGTGCCTTCCGCGCAGTTCGCACTTCACCTTTCTTCCTTAATCTTTGCTTCTTTTCATAACCAAGGGCCAACAGGCCCCCAACACTCACATGTGACTCATCCCAAGTCACTACAAGATTGAACCTTTTTTTTTACTTCGACTGCAGACTGCGTGTAGCAGCCTGTGCTTTCTTCTTTATCCCTTCCCATGTTGTGCAGACTGTATTTTATGTGTCTAGTACCTAGCTTCAACTACACCTGGTACCTAGAATATTCTTCCTTTTGCTTTTACTGAGAGTTGCGAGGCATATGGTTGTCATAATACAATTTCAGTCGGCTTCCATTTACTAAACCATCCTTCCATTCTCCATTAATAGTATTCAACTGCACAACTCCACCTTCTGTAATATAGGAAACTTCAAATGGCCCAAGCCAATGTGTCGTGAACTTCCCTAGGTGTTTCATGAACTTGTTGAATGTCCTTGCTTAAATGATTTCCTCTTGATATGGATGTCATGGTAAGCCTTTTCTTGTTCTTTTTGGACTTGCTAGTGAAATCCTGCAATAAATCTGTCTTCCTCCAGTTCGATCAACTACATAATCCTATATTGAGTAGTGCTTGTGTCATCCATACCTATAAATTCTACAATTCTTAAACTAGGAACCAAGTATTCCATAGGTACCACTGCTTCCAATCCATAGACTAACTTAAAGGGAGTCTGCATTGTCATATTTTTCCAAGTAGTTTGATAAGACCATAATACTGTTGGAATTCTTAAATCCCAATCATCTCTGTTAATGCTGCAAATCTCGGTCAGCGTTGTCTCCAAGATCTTATTGAAAGCTTCAATTCTGTCATTCGCTCATGGGTGGTATGGAGTGCTCTTTTGATGGTGGACTTCAAATTCCTGAGTCAAGGCTTCAATAGTTTTGTTAATGAAGTGTGTGCCTTGGTCACTCATGAGGATCTTTAGGCATCCAAATTTGGTTATAATATCCTCAAAGATGAACTGTGCAGCTCTGGTTGCACTACAGTCCTCAACGTCTCTTTCTTCTTCCCATATAGTCAAATACTTTGTAGAAGAGATGATGTATCAATCTCATGTGCACTTTCTTAGTGGGTTAATAGGTCCCACATAGTCAATAGCCCATTTCTAAAATACTTGTAATGTTAATTGTGGTGCTAAAGGCATCACATCCCTTCTGGAAAGCTTTCCTACTCTTTGACATACATTGCAGGCTCTGTAGTATTCCTTAGCATCCTTATGTAAAGTAGGCCACCAGAGGCTATCTCTGAGAATCTTCTGTGTTTTCGCTTTCCCTACATAGTTTCCTCATGTGATTCCTTCATGTGCTTCTACAAGAATCAATGGTCTTTCAGCCTCCATAACGCATCTCCTCAAGATCTCATCTAGTCCCATCTTATATAATTGTCCAGCTATAAGATGAAAATCTGCAGTGTAGACTACTAACTGTTTCTTCTGAATGATTGTATACTCGCGAGGTGCCATTCCTGTGGACGGGAACTGAAATATCTCGACGAAGTGATCATCGAATTTTCATATGGCCAAAAACTATGCATCTAGAAGTGTATCCTCCAGACTAGGGTTCCTCTCCATGTTCTAGTTTGGATAAGTGGTTATGTCCCTTATTCATTCTTCTTGGCTTGACCAAAATCTCAAATTCATACTCCTGGAATAGTAGTAGCCATATACATATTCTTTCCCCCAACACTAGCTTGTTGACTAAGTATTTCAATGCAGAATGATCAGTGAACATCTTAAAATGTCCTCCCAACAAATAGTTTCTAAATTTCTGTAGTGCATATACCATAGCCAAGCCTTCTCTTTCATTGGTAGTATAATTCATTTCAGTTGTAGAAAGCTTCCTGCTAGAAAAGGCTATAGGGTGGTCAATATCTCTTGCACCCAGTTGTGCCAAGAATACTCCTAATGCAATGGACGAAGCATCAACATGAAAATTGAACTCCTTACTCCAATTTGGAAAAACCAAGATTGGCACAGTGACCATTTTCTGCTTTAGTGTGTCGAAGATCTATTGGCATTCTTCTATCCATTGGAACTTACTATCTTTCTTTAATAGCTTCTCCATATGTGTTGTTATCTGTGTGTAGCCCTTAATAAACTTTCTATAGTATCCAGTGTGCCCCAATGCAATGCACAACTGTCTAACCGAAGTGGGAGGAGGTAGATCAACAATGATGGAAATCTTGGAAGGATCCACCAACAACCCTTGCTTACACACAATGTTCCCTAGAAGCACTCCAAAGAGTGAAAAGAAAATACATTTTTTCAAATTCAGGGCAATCTGACATTGCCTGCACTTATCTAACATCAATCTCAAACATTCAATGTGGTCTTTCAGTAGGCTAAAGAAAGTCCAATCATCAAAATAAGCTTCCAAGAATTTGTGTAAAAAGTCCTTAAATGCTTCGACCACCACCCTAGAAAAGATGGCTAGTGCATTTTTCAAACCAAAAGGCATCACAATGTATTGAAAAGAACCCCATTCTATTGCAAATGTGGTATTATGTCGATCTTCCCTAGCAATTCTAATATGGTGATAACCTGAAAATACATCTGTGAATGAGTAAACTTTTTGTCCTCCTACATTATCTAGAACTTCATCAGTAAAGGGTGTAGGAAATGGATCATGTAGGCATGCATCATTAAGTTTCCTTACATCTACACAAATTCTGATTTTTCCCGACTTCTTATCTTGTGTAATGTCCCCAAGGCTGAGCCTTATTGTAAATCTTGTTTATGAAATAAATTGTAAATATGTTTTATAGGCTGGTGAGCCGAGTTTATATAAGCTAGTGAGCTTATGTGATTGTTAGGCCAGAAGGCCTAAGTGTTGAAGGCCAACAGCTTGATTTTGTACTTGTATTTATGCGGAACAGTAATAAAATATATACATTGTTGCATGCAGACCGACCACGATGAATGAGTGATGGGGGACTAAGCTTCCACAGAGTGGGCAAGGGATTAGGGGCTAGAAGGTGGGAAGAAGGGCTAAGTGTTGATCCTAGGGGGCTAAGCCTAGGGGCTTAAGTTCTTGGGAATAATATTTTCATATGATTCCAAAAGACCATGTGAATTATATGTTTTTATCCTAAGTTCTTTTTGGAAAGACAAGCAACTTCCAAATGGAAGGAACGCATGCTGAAGGAATGCATGCAGTTTCATGGCTGACAAGTATCAACCCAAGCCCATGCAAATAAAATGGCTGAGATGAGATGTGGTGGGGGTTCCTCTACCATTCGACTGCCTGATCATGAACCCATTTGACCTCTATAAGAGACCTCGTACAATTATGAAACCGGGGGGGGAGTCTGTGTTGATTTCGGGGATAGCCTGTGTTGGATTCTGGAAAGTCAATGCATCCTCTGTCTGAGTAGATCAAGCCTATGTGTGGACTCTCTATTCCAAAGCCATAACAGTGGGACCATCCTGTCATTTCTGAACCTGTTAAAAAGCCGTGTCTATTTTCCCCATTGGTTGTTGTGGCCATGCAGTGCTGGACTGCATGTGGCTTATTGGCCAGTTTGTACAACACTCTCTACAGGTGAGAGAGGTGATTGAAGTTGGAAGAACTAGTTTCTTGGCCTATGAGCGATTCTCTCTCCAGGTGAGAGAGTACACAGAGGGAGGAGAGAACTCC
>JASDQU010308251.1:83532-119262 GCA_032191745.1 Picea mariana
TATATATACCAAGGAGACATTTTCATTTTGAATCATCTTGTACTTGAACATTTAAGTGGGGTAAAAGGAGGTTTCCCCCTAGAAGAGGCTTATTATCTGAAATTATCTCTTTTTCAAGGCGTTGAGTACTTTTTCTGAGGTTTTTCTATGCTATATTGATATTTGGTTCTTAACACTAGACAATCTTTCTTATGTTGTATCTCCAAAATTTCGGCCCTTTTGAGTATGGAAATTTATTTTTTGTAGTTCTCTGATATTTCTTCTCTCCAATGCCACAAGTCTAATCAAAATTGGATGTGCCAAGTGGAATTTATGGTAACTTCCTGACAACTTGTTGATTTTTGGCCTTTTCAGGAGATCTCACTTGTATATCTTGCCCCGCACAAACTAATTGATATACAATTATGTAAATTGTACCAGAAATACTTAAGATTGTCCACTATCCAATGCAACTGGTCTCACTCAATTTGGATACTCTAGGAAGAATTTATGATTTTTTTACCCAGAACACCTGCTTGAGACTAGTCAATAGAACTAGTCATATACCCTATCCTCCACAGGGTGTGTCTAAAAATTAAATATGACCCAGAAGATGAATTTTTTATCACAGATACCTTAATAATTCCTGTGAATATTCTCCATATTTCAAGGTCTGAAATGTTACATAAAAAAATTTATAGCGAATCTACAATGACTCAATTTAGGATGATTCCAAAACCCTATCTTACACAGGCTGTATCTCCTAAATTATAAGGTCTCAGGAGCTTAAATTTGAACCCAACGTACCTTGATTCGTATACAAAATATACTCCAATGGGTACCTTCTGAAACTTCGTATAAAAAAAATTATAGTGAAAATTCCAAGGTGTCTCAAATGTAGTAGTGAAACCCCAAGACCTTTAGCTCTGATACCATATGTTAAGAACCAAATATCAATATAGCATATAAAGACATCAAAATAAGTACTCCACACCTTGAAAAAGAAATAATTTCAAATAATAATCCTCTTCTAGGGGGCAACCTCCTTATACACCACATAAATGTCTAAATACAAGATGATTCCAAATGAAAATGTCTCCTTGGTATATATAGAAGACTGGGAGGTACAATTACAACTAATGGACCCAAGCCAACATAAATAAAAAACATTACTAATGTAATATGCCCCAATTAAAAGGTAATGTGCCACTATTTAGGGCTTAACACTCTATAGAGTGGTGGTGGAACTCGTGGTTTCTTTTGTGACATTTTTATTACAGGATCCACCTTGAGCGTGGACTCCAATTCTATAGAAACCATAGGACCGAAAGTTTTTCTAACTAGGATCTTCTTCCCCATCGATGTCTTTGGTGACTGATGGGTCGCTGGTCTTCAAGGAGGCATTTTTCCAGCGCTGATATTTATAGAAAGCCTAACAACAATTAGCTTTGAGTGAAACACCTATTTACTTGAGAATTCTTCACAATAAGAAGGTCTCAAATTCTCTATGCAAACAATGATAAGTTAATCAAGCCACATTGAATTCAAATAGTTTGTTTCCACCAATCCCATTCGGATTTGCCATGGATGAGTACAGAAAAATCCTTACGGATCTTTGGGGATTAAATACATAATCAATGCCATAATTTGAAGTATTTAATTGGTAGCATGAATGGATGTTAAGTTCGTTTATTGGTAGCATGAATGGTTTTGATACTCATCTGTGTCGACGAATCTCTTCACTTGATTACCTCATTTGCACAAGTATGTTGGCGCAACCAATGCCCCACATTCATCGGTGTCAGTTCTCTCAAGAGGTTACCATCGAACATCGAGAACAATCAAGTTTCAATAGGAAATCCAATAGTTTTGAAAGTAATAAGTGTTAAAAACCTCCCCTTGAAGCATCTAAACCACTTAGCCTTCTCTTCTTTATAGTGAGAATTTTGTATTAAGCTAGGGACCTATCCAAGGTGGGGGGAAACAAAAATAAAAAATTTCAAAACTCAACCATGATCTTGTGAAAATCAAAGTATAAGGATGAAATAAAATATGGTACCCTAAAAATTTCAAGAAAATTTGAGGGTGTGTTGAGTGCTCAACATAGCGATGTGAGGAGTGGCACTATCCAATCACAACTCGGGAAGAATCATAAAAAGGGTGATGCTACTATATTCACGAGGCATTCAAATCAATCATTGTGGTACGAGTCTACAATATGTGAATAGAGGATCTTAATTAAAACACAATGAGACGTCATTTTATTACCGATCATTGATGTATACCATTAACAGATGTGATACAACCCACTGATAATGATAATGTGTTTCAAGGTACCTAGTACAATCTAACAAGTGTGAATAGAGGTTCTGATGTTAAACAACTGGTAGAATTTATCAATCATAGAGCATTGATGTACTCGCACTATCAATAGAGAGGGAACCTTCCATAAATGACTGCAAGTCCCAAGGTACTAATAATGACTCTAGATACCTTTCCTAGAGAAAGAATTGTTGAATTCGATAGGAAGAGATCCACTAGAAGGATGGCATTAACGAATCCCCCATCATCCAACATGAATATTAGCAGAAGGCCAAATATTTGGAAGGAATTAGATGAAATATTGAAAGGACCACCATGAATTACGTCTCTCGCATGCACTAGATGTAAATAGCGCACTAAGAAGACTTTATGAATAAAATCCAATAATGAAGACTGCCAACAAAGGCGAGGAAACTACCAATGGGAACAAATGGAATACAAGGTACTGCATGAATCCCAATGTGTGAATAATGTTCTTTTTGTCGAACACAAAGGAAACCACTTAGCTAGCGACCAATGATGGAATGTCATCTGTTGAGCACAAGGTTACCTATCAATGATGTAAATAGGCCCAGGGTGTGACTCTAGGTCAAACTCTCAAATCAATTTGTCATATTTGATAGGAGATTAACTTGCCAGCAAGAAGTCAATGGGGACACTCCATACCAACACAAGTATAGAACAAATATGCTCTTTATTATGCGATATGGGTTAAAAGTTTCTCTGAATAAAAACATAAAACAATATGTGATTTAGGAAACATGGACTGAAAATTAATATTGACACAATTCTTTGATGCGAGAGGCACCAAAAGAATATCCATAGTGACTGGAATAATAACCAGGAAAGCAAGTGAAGTATATGGACACTTGGGGGAATGTTTCCTCCTAAGGTACAAGTGTCAAATTGCAATGAGAAAATATGAAAGGCTAGAAATTGATGAGAATGCATAAGGAAATGGCTAAGAAAAAACAAGTTGAAGCCGACATTAGGCTCAAAAGCACAAACAATGGAATGAAATGCAGTAGTAAAACTTAACACATAAGTATGGGAGCCCCAGGGGTAAAAATCCAAAATAATATTGAGAAGAATATGAGGTTTCAATGCAACGTCATGGTAGGACTAACAAGACTCTCGATCCTAAGAAATATTTCAGCATGGGCACCAAAACGCACAACATGTGCTAACTAGGATTCCCATGACAGTAGGATCTACCATGAACTAAACGACACTTAAATCAGCTATAAATGTTGGTGTCTCCAATAAGTGGGGTTGACCCTAAGGAAAATGTATAATTGGGTCAATGATAATAAAAAGATGCAAGGAAGAATGCACCTAACTTATATTCAAGTGACGAAAACATTACTTGAAAGAGTTGTTAAAAACCGACTAGAGAAAATGAGAAGTAGTATAAAAAACATCCTCCCTACAAAATATCAACTCAAACGGTCATTCTTCTCAATAAATATGGTCCATTAAGCATTTAAATGACTTAAAATGGAAAAAACTATACAAAAGTGGGTTTAAAATTTTATATAATAGTGAAAAAAATAACCAAACACACTTTATTTGAATTTTTTCCAAATTAGGAAATTTTGAGTGGAAAAGGTTCCAAAATTTTGAAGGCCATCCCTGGAGCTATGAGTTTCGGCATCAATCATCAGGACCAAGTGAACAAGCTCTCAACCTTCTTCAATTCTATCCTTTTTCTTCTTTTTTTTTGCATTTATTTATTAGCATTTTAATTTTTGAAGGTATATGAACTTGTACATGCCCACGATTGGGACTATCCATGTATACCCCATCATATATGTAGGGCCCCTTAACAGCATGAGCATAGGTACATTCTTTTCTCCATAGGAGGTCACATGTATGACTGTAAATGTGAGAAAAAAAACTAATGCAAACTTTTTTATGGAATGAAGGGTTGCCAAAATGGTTGTAGAGTGGTGAGAAAGCGATCATGAGGAGGTTGAACAAGAAATTGAAGATCATCCAGAGGTTTTAGATGCTCTCAAATGGTGTGGGTTGAAGAAATTTTATGATTTCCCCACGGGTAAAAAGATAGAATAACATTGAGAAGAATATGAGGTTTCAATGCAACGCCATGGCAGGACTAACAGGACTCTCAAGCCTAAGAAATATTTCAGCATGGGCACCAAAATGCACAACAGGTGCTAACTAGGATGCCCATGATGGTAGTCTCTACCACAAACTAAACGACACTTAAATCATCTAGAAAGGTTGGTGTTTCCAATAAGTGGGATCGACCCTAAGGAAAATGTAAAATTGGGTCACTGATAATGCTAAGATGCAAGGAATAATGGACCTCACTTATATTCCAGTGACAAAAACATTACCTGAAAGAGTCGTTAAAAACATACTAGTGTGTCAGAATGTTCAATAATACTGAGGGGGGGGCGAGGTGAATCAATACCACATACTTTAATTCCTTTGTTCTCTAAATTGATTTAAAGTGTATTATCATTTATAATTGAAGACATTCATATCATAAATATACTCATCATAATCACATACATTAATCAACACATTAACAGATATAGAGGTGGAAACCCAGACTGTGAAAACCTTGAATTTATTTTGCAGATAAATACCAATTTGTGTATAAATAATTTTCTGTGAGGAAATCAATCCTCTTATGAGAACCAACTCATAATTAAAAAACCAACCTACAAATGAATGAGGACACCAATCCTCTTATCAACACCAACTCATAATTTAGGCACCAACCTATAAATGAATGAGGACACTAATCCTCTTATGAGAACCAACTCATAATTCATGTAACAACCTTCAATAGAATGAGGACACCAATCCTCTTGAGCACCAACACAATGAATTCAGGCACCAACCTGCAAGTAGATAAGGGCACCAATCTTCTTGATCACCAACTCAACAACTTAAGGAAACAACATATTAATTGAGCACTGAATCAATCATTCTTTGCTCCACCCTTCCATCTGTAACGTACCCAGCCACCCACCGGCCGAGCATGCTACCTCAAAAAACTCAAATCAAAACTTATTTCAAAATAGTATACCATTTAATTAATAAATAAGCATGAAAGAAACATGATAACAACACATGCAATAATAAATATTCAAGATGCAATATAAAATAATGCTTAAACATGACATGCACAACAATAACCAACAAGCATGCATATTATAAAATACACATATCAAAGATATTAATTAATACAAAATGGAAATAAATATACAACATAAAAAAACACACGACAGAGAGCACTTATGTTTAATAAAATGGTTCACCAACTGGCTGCAGATCAAGGACATTCCACACAACCATAGACACTAATGTTCCAAGTCTCAACAACAAGTCACCCTCGAGCTAGGGCTATGAATCCACAAGGATGATTCCAGGGTGTCACTTAGCTTCCCAAACCAGTCAACACTCAATCTCTCACATTCCTCGAGATACACCAATCCAAAGTACACCAGCTCTCTTCTCTCTAGCCTGCACAACCTAATGGAATGGATCCCCTTCTTTGCCATGTATTCCCTCAGTTTGTCCACCTCCTTAAAGGGATCCAGTGCATCTAGTAAAGAATCTCCATGTTGGGAATCTTAGGACTCACAATTGTGAATAAAATGTAGTACATTCCAATGCATCTCATGCATGCAAGAATTAATTCATGGCTGAAATACAACATCAGTCACTACAGCCAACCAACAATGGCTTCTCTCCCAACAATGTGTTTTTCCTTTCCCAACCAAGACCAAGGATGAATGAGCACAATGAATGAAAGTGTGAAATTGTGTATGGAGAAGAACCCCCAAACATCCCACAAGATGGTTTTATATAGTTACTCATAAATCAAGAACCACGTGGCCTTCCCCAAGAAGCTCATGTAACCACTTCTCTCAATTAAAATAATTAAGGGTGAATAAAATATGATTAAATGACTTATCCCCTTAAGCCCCCTCTCTCATGGAATCATAGCCTCCTATAACTCTTGTCCTTGTCTGTCTAGTAGCCAACGATGTATTTTATTATTAACAATGATTGAAATATTACATTTCCTAGGCATGATGACCTCTTTAATTATTTGTCCACTCCAACCTTTCATCAAATAAATAAAACATTATTTAATATGGGAACTCAAAACCAAGGTATTACACCATCCTTATTTTTGCATTTGTTCACTAAAATTGTTTAACTGCAATTAGCTTATCCTTTTTAATCTAAAACAATATTTATAATATCCAGAACAAATTTTCTTCTGTATAGAGCTCTCATGATAGGATCAGATCTTCTACAATGTATTCCTCTACATTCTTATTGTCAAACAAAAAATCCTTCTACCAATACTGTGCTCCTGCAAATAGTTTCAAAATGTTTATACAATACATAGCTCCTTATGTTCACGAATTCATATTACTGCAAAGATCATATTGAGGAAATTGCAATATCTAAATCAATATGCCACCATTTAACCCCTCGATGAAGCTAGAATGATCATCACATCATTGCAAAAACGTTCTCTTCATATTTATGTAATGATTATATCCCTGCAAATGAAATTTCCAAAACTTAGGCTAATATACTTATGCTTAGGAGTTGATCTTCAAGCTAGAACGCCATTACACCATAATAATAATGATTTTATCAGGTCTTTGTACACCTGCATTAGCTCTCTACACGTCCGACTATATTAAATCAGATCCATTTCAAGTATTCTAATTTTATCTCCATAACCACACTAATATCTCATCGATGTCATTTATATATAGTTCTGACTAATTTTATGTGGTCTTATTTTATGTTGGGTGCAGACCCAAATGGTTCTTCGAGCCGACCAGAGAATTCTCTACTGTTGAAAATATTTTCATAGGGTATAAGCCCTGGGGAATTATTTTCCTTTTTTAAATGGTTTAGCTTGACATGCATAGAACTAGATGCATGGGACCATGGGCCTTATTGTAGAGGGCTATACAGCCAACTAGAATCCCAATACAAAGGGGGGTCACAATAACAATACTGCGACACATTCCCTCTTCTATGACACACATTGCCAAATTGTGTTGGGGTGTCCAACTTTTTAGTTCGTGCTCTTGTTGATCACCCACAATTCTTATAGACCGTCAATGTTACCTTTTAACGAATGGACGGATCTCATCTTCCAAATTTTTTATCACCCTCCACGTATGATCTTGTTCCATCCACATAATGCAAATACAACACTTAGTAGCCATCGATATTATACTTGGAAGGATGGATCTACTTTTCACGGTATAGATGATCTGTATTGGACCAAATCAAGTGTCAAGAAGTTGCTAAGAGGTGATGTGTGAGAGGATATGGACTTTCAATTAATTTTCTTCGGTCAATCTTGATTGTCTTCTTCAATAAATCAAAACACAAAATTTTCACAATGTTTGGTTCAGACCTGGAGCCACTCTGTTCGAACAGGTTTGTGCATGCATGTAAACTATAGTCACATCCAACTATTCTTGAGAGATCAACATCATTGGTATTCTCTCAAAAGTCATAAAATACTCCATCAATGAGTAATTCCTCTAGATGATCATCAACATTTGAAGCTCCCAAGTTGACAACCAACTTTTCAATTGTTTCCATCGATATGGTTCATTTTCTCTTTTAATCGGTTCAACAGTTCTTCCCATAGTGTCAACAACTTCCACTTTGTTAGCTATTTCAACAATTATATCTACTAGTTGCCTGTAGGTGTCATTATAAGTGTCTTATGGGATTACCTGAATTGCATTCCTTCCCTGCCACTTGAAATCAATGACATTGACATCAATGACAATATACTCAACAATCACCCCCTTTTTCATTGATGGAAACTCTACTGCAATCTCCCCCTTTGAGCTACCCCCCCTTGTCAATGTGTTGTTGAGTGGCTTTTATTTCTTGTTTTCTTTCTTCTCCCCTTTTGCTAGATACTCCTCTGGTGTTTTTTATTTCTCTCCCCCTTTGACATAGAGAACAAAGGGTGCACTCACTGAGGTAGTTTTTGAATCCCCAGTATCTATATGAGATACTCAAATGCATCTTTAGGAAGAGGCTTGGTGAACATATCTGCAATTTGTTCTTTGGTGGGAACATACTCCAATTTGACAATCTTATCATTCACTTGTTATCTTAGAAAATGATATTTAATTGGGATATTTTTGTCTTTAAGTGCATAACTATAGTCTTGGAAATACTTATAGCACTAGTCTTGTCACATAGCATAGAGATTGGAAAATTGTACTCTACCTTAATTTATTTCAATGCTTTCTTCATCCAAAGGATTTGTGTGAAAAATGGTGTTGCTAAAATGTATTATGCTTCTGTTGTAGATAAGGATATTGAAGATTGTTTCTTTCTTAGCCAGGATACTAAACAATTTCCCAAAAATAATGCTCCTCCACTTGTTCTCTTCCTGTCATCCACACTGCCTACCCAATATGCATCAGTGTACGTTGTTAGGGTAAATTATTCTCCTTTTGGATACCATAGTCCAAAATCCATTGTTCCTTTTAGGTATCTAAGAATTATTTTGACTAACACCACGTGTGATTCTTTTGCTACATATTGAAATCTTGTAACCAATCCAACAACTTGCATGACATCAGACCTTGGTGCAGTCACATATAGAAGGTTACCAATCATTGATCTATACATTGTGGTCTTCCTCTGGTGATTTATCATCCTTACTCAACTTGCAGCTTGTAATCATTGGAGTATTTATTGGATTACAGTCTTCCATATCAAACTTATTTAACATATCTTTAATATATTTTGTCTAAGAAATGAATATGCCTTTATTCTGCAATCTGTATATTTTCAGAAAATTGTATAAAAATTTCATATTTTGCAACAATATTTTCATTTAAAAAATTCATCCTAAGCCCTTGTAATTAATACTTGTCAATTGGGAAGTAATTTTTAAGGCTATAAAACATAGGGTGATATTCCTGACTATCTTTCCTTAGCCAGAAAGGATTCAAAAATGCTTGAGTAAGATACATCATATCTTTTCCTCAACATTTATTTGGTGACCATACTTGGGAGATCTTCCATATCTCTCTGGTTGATTGTATGCTTGATTATCATTGAAAAAATTATATTTCTTCTTTCGATTCTTTGATTGTTTTCTCTCCTTCATGACAGTACCTGTTACAAGTCAGCCCAATATTGAGCTCGATCTTAAAGATCAGATCAACATTGATTTAACCTTATAATACCATCTTAGAAACTGTTAATACCCAGGTTGATCTTGAACACTCACGGGAAGTGATTGAACAAGACATAAGTGTTCGTGAATGTTAGGAAGCTACGCAAAGACAGCCTAGGAATCAACCATAGCTTTCGTTTTCCTAATTTTTTTATCTTCTTTTCATGTCCTTAAACCCTCGCATCTCTAGGATAAGAAGAGGTTTATCACCTGATATCAACCCTATTGTTGAAATAGGAAGAAGAAATGTTGTTTTGTCAACCCAACAAGGTACTCTAAGGAGAACTTTGTTTGATTCATCCAGTTCATCTTTTTCTCCCTTACCTATTGTTCACAAGATGGCATCTAGTGGTGGCTCTGGTGGAAATGGAGGTGCTTCTTCATCTCAACCTTCAGCCTCATCAGTGATTGGTATCTTGTATAGCCATCAAGTCCCTGTCCAAACTACCACCAATCCTACTAAGGTCATAAAGAAGCATGGTCTCTTTCAATTTGAAGAAGATGCTATTACTTCTCTGTGGCATGCTTCCTCTCCTCTGAACCTAGCACCTGCTACTCGTCCACTTCCAAAATTCAAAGATCATCTCCCTAGGTTTTCAAGAAACAACACAGTCACTATGAATGAACACTTGGTGGAATTTTCTAATGCATGTCACAACATAGGAGCCAATGAAAATGACACTTGTATGCGCTTATTTGTTAATTCCCTTGAAGGGAAAGCAGAGGCCGATTTATTTGATCTTCCTCCCAAGATTCTTTCCACTTGGGAGGCATTAGTTTATTGGTTCAAATCTACTTATTGGCAGTCTAAGAGCCCAGTCAATAATTTACGGGAGTATAATAACATTGCTTATAAAGACGATGAGACTATCAAGTCTTTCAACTCACGTTTCACCAAGTTATATAACAAAATTACCAAACTTATTTTCCCTTAGAACCAAGCCGCGTTTATGCATTACGATAATGCTCTACCTTCTCCCTACCATCATAGTCTTGAATAAAAATCCATCGATAACCTTGGTTCCGCTTTGCATACTTGTCTAGAGTATGAAGAACATCTTGAAAGAACAGGTCCTCCCAAGGGAGACTTGGTTAAACAAACGGACATGTCCACCCTCTTACATCTTGTACAAGACATGAATAACCAAATGATACTGTTGGCGACAGAAGTCACTCCTGGATTGCAGCAGGATCAGAGCCCGATGCCCATCAGTTTATGTCACGATTTGTTTAATGGGGTGATCAGATGGAGGTTAACTCAAACGATGTAGTTCTAACGTCGAAACTAGGCCAGACATGCATGGGCAAGTGAGGTCTTAGATAACTTCAGATAGTGAGTCGTAGTAAGGGTGAGTAAGGGGGAAGACTTGTATCAAAAAGATGCAAAGGTCTGTAGTAAACCTCAGGTTCCTAACAGACTGTGGAAGAAGACATCTAAACGCAAGATCTTCCTACGTTCAAACTTTGAAAACCAGAGAAAACAATAATGCCATAATAAATCCTTTATCACAACAGAGTTGCCATAATTCGTGCGAATCAGTCGATCACGAACTCTCTAAACATGAGATGAAAACTTAGTTGGAGTAAGAAAACTGTCTGTTATAAAATAAGAAATCTCATATATAGATGCATAACCAGAGAACTAGAATCTGCTAAAACCTTACAGTCGGGAGCTTCGCTCTACCATCCCCCCTTTACGCAATGGAAAAAATGCCTACATATACTCAAAAACCCACAGCAGCAAAAACAAGACGTTGCATTAAGAGCATTGCGTCTGCAAGTCTTCTGACAGTTTGAGCATGCAGACTGGACAATCGTGCTTATGACAAATGCCATCTTAACTGCACATGGCTCCAGCAAGGGGAGTAGATGAGCCATTAAATGACGAGCTAGCGTGTGCAGACCTCCTCCGGCTGGTCGAGAAATTGGGCCTGGCTTCTATGGAAGAATGGGTACACAGGACCCTCCTGAGAAGACTGCTGGCTAGACCCTCCATGCCTTACATTTAAGGAGTGAGGTGAGGTTTCAACCACCTCCTCCTATCTTCATTTATTTTGAGCGAAAACCAGGCTCGAGGATGGGCCCGATGGCAATTGGAAGCCGCGATGGACCTCCCTGCGTAGCTCTTTTCTTTTGCCCCCTAAGTGACCACGAGCTGTGACCCTATGCCTAGCTTTAAGGGCACTTTCGGTGCTTCGGGATTCGCAGATGAGAAAAGAGTGGGTCTCTTTTCCTTCGAAATCGCGATGGGAAAAATACCGGGAGACCCTGACAGTCGCCGCGTGTTCCCCCACTGATCTGAGGGTTCTGAATTGATTCGGAAATGATGCGAGCCCTGGTGGCCACATGATAACACAGACGCCTCTCCTTCGGGCTTGCTCCTTTATGACCAGGCGCCAAAACCATTGGCTCGACTTAGAAGAGCGTTGATCGGCACTTCGGGGTTCGGGGTTTCAAGAAGTTAAGGGACGAGGAGCGCATACCCCTTGAACTCCCGAATGCCGATGTGACAGGGATGTGTGCCATGTGTCCCTCAGATGAACGACCCAGATAATACACTATTATATAGGGGGCTCCCCCCATTTGCAGGATCGCTTGATGTGACCTAGGGCTAAGACCCTGGGCTAGGTGCCAAAGGCGCTTTCGGAGCTTCGTTGATCAGCGATTTCAAATGCAATGAACGAACAGCTCCTTATCTCCCGAATCACCGATCCTCGATACATCGACTGGCTGCCACCTGTCCCAACGAGATCGGACGATCCAGATTTTCTTTGAACCATTGGCGCTGCCCTTCGTGCTAAACCCTGGGCAACTTGACAGCCCCGAAAACCCGATGACCGTCGATCCACTTCTATGGATGGATTTCGACCGCCGATGGCAAAACTTCGCCCGCTCGCTCGACTTGCTGCTAAAAAATGGAATCCTCTCATGTTATGCTCGGGTGCTTCCCATGCAAACTGCAGACCTGGGTACGCCTAATCCCGAGACAAGAAATATCGCTAACATTAGGCTCCATGGGGGATAGAGTCATCCCTGCGATGCTCTAAGAACTCTTCCGCAGCTTCAGTGCCTTGCTATTGGTCTATGGAGTCATGCTCAAAACATCCCGCTGCTGAAAATACAGGTCGAAAAATAAAAGTAACAAAATAAAGCTACATGATCAAAGGAGCTTATTTATATACAGTCCTAATGCTAATAAAATATTTTACATGGGCTAGGTGAAAGAAAACTTCCACCATAGCCATTCAAGTAGCTTCCTAGATAGAAGCTCCTTCCTTCTATCGATGATCACCAGCAGATGGTGTAACCGTGACAGCAGAATGGTTACACTCTTCGACTCCTCCTTACAGGTTGGAGTTGAGATGAAATAGGGTGGCTCCAAGGCATAGGGGAAATGCCACTCCATGTACTTGCAGACAGGGTCATAGAATGAGTGGCAACTTCCAGAAAATGGGCGACAGACACCCTCCTCTGCTACACAGTTGTTCACCTGTGGCTGAATATCCCTGATAAGCAAGGGTTGATGGTGGAAAACTGACGTAGGCTCGCTGCTCTTGGGTGGTGGCTGCTCACTGCCTAGCTCTGAACAAAGAGAAGACTGCTCCTCTGGTTCTTTTTCCTCTTCTTGGGTCTCCCCCAGGTCAAATTTGTATTCATCATAAACAGGCTCCCCAGGTAAATTCTGCACTCCCTTGTACTGCTCAGCATCTCCTGAAAGGCTGAGATGGTTGATTTCCCCGTGATAATTTTCCCTAGTGGGCAGAGGGAAAGGGTCTGCGACCTGCTCTTGGAAATCCAGCATATCGAGCTCAGACTCTGATCCGTAATTGTCATAAGTGGGCTGGCTGCTCTGATCAACAAAAGGTGATGTGGGGTTCTACTGCTCCTCTTCCAAATAATCATCAAAGTCGGGGGGGAATAGAGCTTATCCAACTTGTAGAAGTGGAACTATCCCTCGCTCCTCCGTTTCGACCCCGAATGTAAACACATCATGGGAGATCTCGTGAAGAAAGAAAGAACAATCCTCTTCCACAATAATCTCTTCTTTACAAACAGGAAGGTCTCCGTCCTCAGAAACCGGGTTGCTAGGAATGTCTTCTTCAATCCGACATTTAGGTGAGCCACCTACCATGGACCACATCTGCTCTACAAACTCATAATCTCCACAAGAGGCGTGTTGATCTTTATGAACATCTAAAAGAACAGACGCATCTGATATGATGTCAAATGCTTCCATTCTCGAGCTAACACCACTCCTATCATTCAACACCTCAATTTTTTCATAGCAGATGCTTTCCTCCGCAGTAAGGGTTTCATCGCAGACATGGTCTGCAGGGCCAGCAAAGGCTTCACGAAGCAAAGAAAATTCTTCACAACAATTTTCATACAAACAATCAGCTGGATAGCAATCTTTACAAAAAGAATTGAAAGTTGTATGAAAACCTGTTAAAGAGCGGATGCTCCTAGCGGGAAGAGATTGACACCACTCAAGAGCAGCTCCCTTCAATGAATACCTGAAGAGCTTAATCTGTACATCCTCATGCGTGATATTGTGTCGGCGAATAGCTTCATGGAAGTCCAGTAAATGCTCAGCTGGTACCTCCCAACTTTTTTCGTGAAATTCGGGGAGGAAATATTCCCATATGTCTCTATCAGGAAGTGCATTAGGAAAACCAACTATCTGAGAAAAGTCACAGAAAGCAAACCTTTGAGCCAAAATTTTCTCCATATCGAACCAGTGGAGTCGCCAATCGATCCTCGAATCATGGATTCACCAGGTGAACGATGTGCAGCTTCAAGTGTGTCTGGTCCTTGTTCATCATCAAAGGCCAGATATTAACATTGTCGTTACCCCAGGAAGCTTCTCAGGCTGAGAAAGTAGCTGCTGAAACCTTCTCGAGAAAGCTCCTTAGGGTCAGCTTTCAGGTGTGCTAACAGTAGTCACAGCTGAAACAGTGATGCGGAAACAATGGAGTCGCCACAGTGGAGTTGCCAGGTGCACAGTAGCAATCTTTAAGGGCTCTGATGTCTAATGCACCTTCAGAATCAAAGGCTCAATGTCGTTCTGCCCAGGGAAAATCTTCAACTTCGTCCCCGGCAACGGCACCAGAAATGTTGGCGATGGAAGTCACTCCTAGATTGCAGCAGGAGCAGAGCCCGATGCCCATCAGTTTATGTCACGATTTTTTTAATGGGGTGATCGGATGGAGGTTAACTCAAACGATGTAGTTCTAACGCCGAAACTAGGCCAGACATGCATGGGCAAGTGAGGTCTTAGCTAACTTCAGACAGTGAGTCGTAGTAAGGGTGAGTAAGGGGGAAGACTTGTATCAGAAAGATGCAAAGGTCTATAGTAAACCTCAGGTTCCTAACAAACTGTGGAAGAAGACATCTAAACGCAAGATCTTCCTACGTTCAAACGCTGAAAACCAGAGAAAACAATAATGCCATAATAAATCCTTTATCACAACAGAGTTGCCATAATTCGTGCGAATCAATCGATCACGAACTCTCTAAACATGAGATGAAAACTTAAATGGAGTAAGAAAACTGTCTGTTATAAAATAAGAAATCTCATATATAGATGCATAACCAGAGAACTAGAATCTGCTAAAACCTTACAATCAGGAGCTTCGCTCTACCATCCCCCCTTTACGCAATGGCAAAAATGCCTACATATACTCAAAAACCCACAGCAGCAAAAACAAGACACTGCATTAAGAGCATTGCGTCTGCAAGTCTTCTGACAGTCTGAGCATGCAAACTAGATGATCGCGCTTATGACAGACGCCATCTTAACTGCGCATGGCTCCAGCAAGGGGAGTAGCTGAGCCATTAAATGTCGAGCTAGTGTGTGCAGACCTCCTCCGGTTGGTCGAGAAATTGGGCCTGGCTTCTCTGGAAGAATGGGTACACAGGACCCTCCTGAGCAGACTGTTGGTCAGACCCTCCATGCCTTACATTTAAGGAGTGAGGCAAGGTTTTAACCACCTCCTCCTATCTTCATTTATTTTGAGCGAAAACCAGGCTCGAGGACGGGCCCGGTGGCAACTGGAAGTCATGATGGACCTCCCTGTGTAGCTCTTTTCTTTCGCCCCCCAAGTGACCGTAGGCTGTGACCCTATGCCTAGCTTTAAGGGCACTTTCGGCGCTTCGGGATTCACAGATGAGAAAAGAGCGGGTCTCTTTTCCTTCGAAATCGCGATGGGCAAAATACCGGGAGACCCTGACGGTCGTCGCGTGTTCCCCCACTGATCTGAGGGTTCTGAATTTATTCGGCAATGTTGTGGGCCCCAGTGGCCACATGATAACACAAATGCCTCTCCTCCGGGCTTGCTCCTTTACGACCAGGCGCCAAAACCGTGGGCCTGGCTTAGAAGAGCGTTGATTGGCACTTCGGGGTTCGGGGTTTCGAGAAGTTAAGGGACGAGGAGCGTGTACCCCTCGAACTCTCGAATGCCGATGTGACACGGATGTGTGCCGTGTGTCCCTCAGATGAATGACCCATATAATACGTTATTATATAGGGGGCTCCCCCCATTTGCAGGCTCGCTTGATGTGACCTGGGGCTAAGACCTTGGGCTAGGCGCCAAAGGCGCTTTCGGAGCTTCGCTGATCAACGATTACAAATGCAATGAACTGACAGCTCCTTGTCTCCCGAATCACCGATCCCCGATACGTCGACTGGCTGCCACCTGTCCCAACGAGATTGGACGATCCAGATTTTCTTTGAACCATTGGCGCTACCCTTCGTGCTAAACCCTGGGAAACTTGACAGCCCCGAAAACCCGATGACCGTCGATCCACTTCTATGGATGGATTTCGGCTGCCAATGGCAAAAATTCGCCCGCTCGCTTGACTTGCTGCTAAAAAACGGGATCCTCTCTTGTTATGCTCGGGTGCTTCCCGTGCAAACTGCAGACCTGGGTACGCCTAATCCCGAGACAAGAAATATCGCTAACAGATACTATATGAGAGAAAGTAAAATTTCCTTTCACTTACCCCTGGGGCCGCATCTTCTTCTTCACCACCCTTTAGGAATCCTAATGAAAACAAATTTCAGCCTAAATCCATCATGCCTCGCAGTTGGTGTAACTTTTTGTGACGAAAGTACTTGTGAGGTAAAGAAGTGTGCCAAAGATAAAATCTTTGGTAAAAGGCCTAAAACTACTATTGTTGTCCTTGATTTCACAGAACCAGAGGATGTCATGATCATAAACACTAGGAATAAATCCTATGCTTCGAAAGGTAAATATGATCCTCCTCACACTTCTTCTACCCCAAGCTCATCTTCACCAGCTGCTACTATACAAGATACTAAAACTCCTGACAGTAAAGGCAATCCCTCCCCTCTTCCCTCTTCCAAATACAATATTCTCAATCAATTGGATAATATTAAAGCCGATGCTACCCTCCTGGACATGGTTGTCGTCCCTGAGCAACAAAAGCATATGAAAAATTTCATGGAAAGAAAAGATTCCATTATAGCCAATCTCTCTAAAGAGGTAGATGAAGAGGACTCAACTGTAAATAAAGTAGGTGTACATAATTTTAGACATCCTGTAAAAAAAACCCCATTTTTCATTTCTATAAATATTATGAACAAAATATCCCATTGTTGTCTGATTGATGACGGTTCGGGCCCAAGCGTAATGTCGAATATTATTATGGAAGATCTAGGCTTGTCTTGTACAAATGAAAATGCCAAAATCATTCTCTCTTATAATATTTTACAACAATCGACCATAGGTGAGATCAAGGACGTGACCTTGGTTTTGTGCGTGCATCCTGAAATAAAGACAACCCTTAATATTCAAGTAATTGACATGCCAGTAAGTAATTATTCAATCATCTTAGGAAGAGATTGGCAAGCCTTGACAGGTGGATACCTCTCAATTGATGAGACACACTTATATGTTCCTTAGAATGGGAAAAAAATCATAGTCCTAAGGGAGGGAATAATTTCACCTTATATAGAAAGCATCCCACGGCCTAATGTAAATTATATCAAGGAGGACCTAGGTGTGTATTCCATATTTGCAAATGAGGACAACACTACCTTGGAAAAAATCAACCTAGAGGATGGGATGTGGCATATGCACTTTGATGGTTCATGCTCCAATGAAGGAAATTGAGCTGGCATTATCTTGTACTCTCATGTGGGTTAAATTCACAACTTTTCCTATAGTTTAGAGTTTTCTTGCACAAACAACGTCATTGAATTTGAAGCATTACTGCTAGGCATTGAAAATGCCTATAATGTAGGTTGTGGTCACCTTACAGTTTTTGGGGACTCTGAACTTGTTGTAAAATGAGTACATAAGATATATTCTCCTAGCAACAAGTTAATGAAATGCTACACCCAAATTGTTTGGGAACTTGTCTCAAAATTACTATCTTGCAACATCACTCATGTTAAAAGGGAATTGAACTCAATGGCCGATAGGTTATTTGTTTTTCCAGCCTCTCCTACTCGGCAACATCTGCCACACAGACCTGATTTCACCTTTCAATCTTTGTATCTTCCTCATATCCCTAACAATGTAGAGTCATGGCAGGTCTTCCCAAGTGATGAGAGCATCTGTGCTTTCATACAAAATCAACCTTATAAGCCTAAGGAGATTATATCAATGGAAGAAAACAAAATTCCGAAGGGCTTGACTCCTCTAGAAAGTTCATTTTCATCGAGTGATGTAGGAAAAAAAAAAAAAATAAATAAGAGGAGTCGAAAAGGAAAGTGGGTGAAACCATTTCCTTGAACATTGGGACACCCAATTATCCAAAGAATGTTAAGATAGGTGCCCAATGTTCTGATGAAGAAAAATTGAATTTCACTGAGTTACTTCATTAATTTCAAGATGTTTTTTCTTGGTCTTATGAGGATCTTCGTGGTTTTGATCCTTCTCTTATACAACATGCCATTCCTATCAAGGAGGGCATAAAACCAGTTAGGAAAAAACAAAGACCCATTAACCCTGCACTGGAAGCAACTATTCGGAAGGAGATGGAAAAACTCTTGAAAGATGGGATAATTTTCCCTGTTAAGTATTCTGAGGGGGTTTCCAATTTGGTTCTCGTTCGAAAAAAAATTGGTCATATTAGACTATGTGTTGATTTTCGCGCATTGAATAGAGATAGCATAAAATACCATTTTCCTCTCCCTAATATGGAAATGATTTTGCAGCAAGTTGGAGAGTCACGGATGATGTCCTTACTTGATGGGTTTTCTGGTTACAATCATATCAAAGTAAAAAGGATAGATAAATATAAAACCACTTTTATTACACATTGGGGAACTTTCGCTTATAAATGTATGCCTTTTGTCTTATCTAATGCAGGTGCCACTTTCCAAAGAGCTATGCAAATAGATTTTGAAGATTTGATCAGCAGAATTATTCAGATTTATCTTGATGACTTAAATGTGTATTCACAAAACCGATCAGATCATTTTGGTCATCTTAGAAAGGTTCTCATGTGATGGAGGAAATTTGGCATTTCTTTAAATCCTTCCAAGTATATCTTTGGCGTTACAAAGGGAAATATACTTGGACACATTGTCTCTGATTCAGGAATAAGCATAGATCCCGAAAGGATTGTTGCTATCCTAAATATTCCTGCTCCCACTTCCAAAAAGGAGGTTCAACTGTTTATGGGTATTATCAACTTTGTTCGTAGGTTTGTTCCTAATTTTGTTGTAATGGTCAAACCAATTCACAATATTATTAAGCAAGATCGCTCCTTTGCTTGGACTGATGATGCCGAAAATGCTTCCGTAAGGATCAAGAAGGAAATCAGTTATGCACCGGTTTTGGCGAAGCTGGAGTTTGAGAAAGAATTTATTATATATAATAATGTCACAGAGGAAGCAGTTTCTGCTATCCTCATGTAATGTGATGACCAAGTTAATGAAAAACTAGTAGCTTACACGAGTCAAATCTTGTTATATGATGAATTTAAATCTTCTTATATTTAAAAACATGATTTCGCTCTTGTTAAAGTTGTTCAAAAATTTTGCCATTTTATCTTAGGTAAGCAAACACTAGTAAAAGTCCCTTTACCTGTTGTCAAGTTTTTTCTATCATAGAATTATCTTTCAGGGAAGCTTGCACATTGGTTTGCCAAGATCCAGGAGCATGATTTAACTATAATGACTTCTAATACCATTAAGGGACGTGACTTAGCCCTTCACTTAGCTCAGCATGCAGAAGAAAGTGAAGAAATCGATGAACAATATAGCTCTCTGTCAGCACTATTTTATATTGGCAATCAAATCCTTCCTGTAGATGAACATACCTGGTACAAGGATCTGGTGTATTACTTGCAAAATCAAAGATTTCCAAATAACTTAGATACTCATCAAAAGAGAAGGCTCTGTCTTGAATCTTCCAGATATGTCATTTTAAGAGACTTCTTGTTTAGGAGATCTGTAGATGGTATGTTAATTCATTGTGTGAATAATGAAGAAGAACATAAATTGTTACGAAAGACTCATGGATCTTCAGATTTTGTTATTCATCTAGGAGGTCACTTTTCTGCTAAAACTATTGTTTTTAAAATTATCAGGAAAGGGTACTATTGGCCTTCAATTTTTCATGATTCTTATAATTTTTCAAGATCTTGTGACAAGTGCCAGAAGTTCGTTGGAAAAGAACGTCTTTCTTCCATGCCTTTACAACCTCTCCTCCCTAACTTTCCTTTTTCAAAATGGGGTCTGGACTTTATTGGTCCTATTAATCCTCCATCTTCAGCAGAGCAAGTCTTTATCTTGACAACCACATACTATTTTAATAAATGGACTGAAGTTGTCCCACTTAAGCATTTGTAGGATGAGTAGGTTATTTATTTCCTTGAGACTTATATTTTTTCCAGATTTGGTCTTCCTTTGGAAATTATTACAGATAACGGTCTCACTTTTATTTCTGCTAAGATGACTCAGTTTCTAGCTAAACTAGGGGTTAAACTTTTACCTCGTCATCATATTACCCCCAAGGAAATGGGCAAGTCAAGTCTACTAACAAAAATCTGATTAGAATGATGAAGAGGCTCATTGAATATAAGCCTTTTCAATGGCACACTCTCCTCACTTACTCCCTTTGGGAAAATCGCACTACTACCAAGGTGAGCACTAGTTGCACTCCTTTCTAGCTTTTTTATGGTCAAGAAGCCATTCTTCCTACCAAGCTAGAACTTTCTTCTCTAAGGCTGATGCTACAGGTTGAAGAATTAAATTCTTCCAATATCTCTCAAAGAATGAATGCACTCTTGGATTTAGAGGAACAAAGGATGTTTTCCTTGGATAACAAAAAGAGAAGACAACAAACTGTTAAAAGATATTTCAATAAAAGTGCCAAAGCTATCAAATTTAAGGTTAATGAGAAGGTATTGTTGTAGGATTCAACTCATGTTGATAGAGGAAGGAATTCAAAGTTCCAAAAGTTATGGTTGGCTCCTTTTAAGATCGCTTTTGTCCTGGGTGCAAATTCCTATATCCTAAAGGACTTGGAAGAGCGATTGTTTTCCAATAGCACCAACGGTTCCCACTTAAAACACTATGTGGAACCAACTTGAAAGTTCAAATGTTGTATGGAATTTTTTATGTATTATAGTTTTGTTTATTTTCTTTGATTTTACTTTGTTGTTATTTATTTTTGTTGTTTCATTTCTATTGTTTATTTCTTTATTGACTTCTTTCCTTGTCAGAAATACAATTTTGGATTAGTTTTGCTACAGCGATGCTATTCTACAAGTATTGTTAATCAACAACAATCAAGTTACACATCTGTCATGATGTCCCCCCTTGAATACATCATTGAAATTGTTATCTTCTTCAACTGTTGTTAAATAAGATAATTGGTTTTATTCCCTATTCTTCTTTCCTTTTCTTCCATCCGCTCCAAGATTCAAAAGAGCACACCAGAAAAAATTTCTCCTTGAATTCAAGAATGCTTTCACTATGATTAATTGAATGATTATGCATACAGGGATAAACCCCCTCATAATTAACACTTTCCATGAGTTATTCCCAAAATCCCAAATCATTTTTTCCCTTAAACCTCTCACTTCTCCCTATTGCATAATCATTTTGATGTCTATTTCTTTGATCTAATGTTCACTTGGTCTACGAAACCAGACAATTTGAGTTCTTAATCTATTGGAAACAAATTTCCCTATGGAGTCGCCCATTTTTTTATGCTTAAAATCACAACGATGAATACTGCTTGCAAATAATTGCTAAGCTCTATTGTTTATTTATAATAATAATAATTAACTAGTAGGTGGGATCCCCTTGTATACTAGTGGCACTATGATGGATGTGTTATGTTTATATGTGTGTTGTTATTATAGTGATGCCTACATAGTCTTTTGCAGTTCATTATTCAAATCATGGTTTCATTCGTTATGACAACATGGTTGGTTGATGTGTTATTGCTAGATGGTGTTGATGGCACTCGCAATACATGGCAGTTCTATGGATATAAGGATTATTTTGTTACAGGTGTTATGTTATGCATTAAACATTGACTAATGATCTTATACATGATTTCATGCAAGAGATGATATGGGAGCTTAAACAAAAAACAAAAAAAAAATCTATGAATAAGTCCTAAGGTTATTGCAATGGTGACAAATGAAGGGTGATAGACCTAGTTGTTAGACTATGCACTTTGGTTAAAGGATTATATGTGAAGCATATATGGTAACGTTATACATATGGTTGTTGTTAAAGTTTTGAAATAATTCAGGGTGGCACACTGTGAAATAGATATAGCATTGATTATAGCAATGGATATGTGTTTGAATTAATGGTTGATGTTATGGTGTATGGGTTGGTTTGTACGTTGAATTGAATAAGCCTGGGGGAGGAAGTGATGTGCATTAATGCACATCACTCAAACAAACCTCAACACTGTCACCCTAGCCATAGTTGCATTTGTTTTTTTGGCTCCGGTGGTTGTGGAGGCTCCTCGATTTCTGGTTTTGAAAGGAAAATACAGGCCAACTCTTCCCTCAAGCGATTTTTCCAGGTATGGCTCCTTTACTTTCCATCCATGATGGCCCCTCTATGTTATGAATCAATTTTTTGGCTCGGTATTGCAAGAGGTAAGAAATTTGTATCTATCACCTGTCATGTGTTTTGAACACCCACTGTCAACATACCAACCGTGTTTCTTCTGCTTAGCTTGTAGAGCGACTGTGCATTCTTCATTTCTATACTAATCTTGCTCTTTTATCCATGTCGTTTTCTGAGGTTCTTGTCTGTGACTGTTGTTATTATGTTGAGGTTCTTTAGGAGGGACTGTCATTTTTCAATCTTTGGCCATGTGTCCAAAGTTGTTACATTTGTAACATTCCACTTCAGTGCTCAAGGATTCAAACCTGTTGTAAATTCTTTTTTGTGTTTCACTAGGTCTTTTTGAATAACCCCTTTGTGTATGACTCTCAAAGTTGTTATTGCTCCTATTGTTAGCTCTGCAATTTACAGTTTTATGTCCAAAATTATTACATGCATAACATAAACCAAAAAACATAGTTTGATACCTGGGAGTTGAAGATCTTTTGAAAGGAGGTGCTCTTATGAATCCTTCTTCTTATTGAGGCCTATCTGCCTGTTGTTGATTCTGAAATCTAAATCTTCTTGGTGGAGGAGTGTTCCTGTAATATTCCTTGTATATCTTCATGTCCCCTTTGATTGTTTATGCATAGCTTTTTGGATTTGTTTCTTGCTTTGTTGTTTTGAAGCTTGATCCCTTTTATGTCTGATTGTATCCAAGTCCAGACTTGTCAAGATGAGATTTTTGACTGTTGATAATATCATCCAAAATTTTTGAGATATTCTGCATATTTTTCTTTTGAATATCCTTTCTTAATGTGACAATCTTTGCTTCCAAGTTTTCGATGATCCTATTCTTTTCTTCTAGCTGTTCTTTGAGTGCTTCTTCAATTCTTTTATCTTCTTTTATTTGAACTTTCAATTTTGTGATCATTTTTTCTAGTTCTTGAGTGTCTTCCTTTTTGTCTAGTTATGCTTGTAGTTTCTTATTCTTCTTCTTTTCTCTCTTGATAACTTATATGGCACACATTAACTCTTCTCGAAAGTCAACTTTTGCCTCTTCAATTTCTTCTTCGACTTCTTCTTCGGCTTCTTCATATTCTTCTTCGGACTCTTCTTTGTCAGAGTCTTTTACTGCCATGAATAGAACTCTTCATATCTCACTGTCACTAACTTCATCTTCATCTGATGATGAGATGTCTTCTTTGATGCATAAGCTTTTCTTGAAATCTTTCTTTGTAGTTCTTTTGCCTTTATATGTGTGTTTTCCTTTTGAGTAACGTTCATCATTTCTCTTTTTCTTGTGAGGACATTTGTTATCAAAATGACCAATACCATCACAATTAAAAAAAAATAAAGGAATCTTACCTCTATACCTACCGTTGGTTCCCTTGTTCAGTCTTTTGACGAAGTTGGCCACTTCTTCATCATCTTCCGAGACGTCATTGTTGTTGTTATATTCTTCTTGTTCCTTTTTATTTTTCTTTGATCTTTTTGATGCTTTGAAAGCTGCTTCTTTTACATCTGGATTTCCTTGTTCAGTTCTCATCTCATATGCTGTGAAGATTCCATGCAATTCGTCCATGTTTATTGAGTTTAGATCCGATCTTTCTTCTAGTGATGATATCTTAGGGTTGAATCTCATAGGAAGAGATCTTAGTACCTTTTGAACAATTACAGATTCTTCGATTTCTTCTCCCAACCCTATGATTGCATTCACTGTTTCGTCGACTCGTAAGAAGTAGGTTGCGATATCTTCATCTTCCTTCATTTTTAGTTGTTTGAACTGACCTCTGTAAGTTTGAAGCTTTGTTGCTTTGACTTTTTAATCTCCTTCATAAATATTTCGAAGCTTGTCCCAAATCTCTTTAGCAGATTTACAATGTGAAACTTTGGTGAATACTGTATCACTGAGACCATTCAAAAGTGCATTTTTGGCTTTAGAATTATTCTCACCGAGTTTCACTGCTTTGTCATTTGTTGGTGGAACTACTGGTGTTGTGTATCCATCTACAATTGATTGTCAAACTTGAAATCCCTATGCATGTATATATATCTTCATCCTTATGCTCCAAAAAGCATACTTCTGTCCATCAAACTTTGGTATTCCTTTTTTATACGAGTTGGTACTCTCCATGATCTACCTTTCAGTGGTCCTCTTCACTGCTAATACATGTGATTTCTTTGGTGCTTCTTGAAATCATGCCACTTTTCCAACTGCCTACATTACATCTGGTATGGATGTTGTCACATATAGTAGGTTTCCAATCATTGACCTGTATTGCCTCTGATCTGTAGACTTTGAATCATCATATTTTTCTCAACTTGCAACTGGTTTTCATGGGAGTGATAACTGGTTTTCAATCTTCCATTCCGAACTTCTTTAGCATTTCTATGATATACTTGGTTTGAGAAATAAAAATTCCTTGGTTGCTTTGACGTATCTGAAGTCCCGGGAAGAAGGATAGTTCTCCAAGTAACGAGATTTCAAATTCATTTTGCATATCTTTTGCAAATTTCTAGCTTAACTTGTCATCATCACTACCAAAAATAATATCATCAACATAAACTTCAATTAATAAAATATTACCTTGACTTACCTTGATGTAGAGGTTGTTGTCTGCACTTCCTTTTCTGAACCCTGCCTATTGCAGATACTTATCCAGTCTAGGGTACCATGCTCTAGGAGCCTGTTTTAGACCATACAGGGCCTTCTTTAATTTACACACATAATCTCTGTTCTCTGACAATTGAAATCCTTCTGGTTGTTCAATGTAGACTTCTTCTTCAAGTTCCCCATTCAGAAGTAGATACATCTAAAGTAGATAACGTTCGAGGTAGCGAACATTTGAGGTAGAAAGTAGATAAATACTTGTGGATACATCTGAAGTAGTGAACGTCTAAGGTATCACGAAGGGTTGACGGTGAAATTTTTGGATTTACAAAAAACTCCATTTTCGGATGCATACGCGGGCTATCTATGTATAGGGTGCATATACATTGAAGGTATACATGGGCTGGCTATGTATAGGGTGAATATGTACATGGGATAACTGTGTATAGGGTGAGTATATGTTGATAAAGCCATGAAACTTGAGAAGATGAAGGTGCAGAGGTTCTAGATTCTGAAATCAAGCTCCCAGGAAGGTCTAGAGTGCTTAAATACATCAGATCCATCCATTGGTTCAAAAGGTATGTCTTATTTCTATGAATAGTTGGATTTTGATATATGCATGAGGAATGGCAATGGAAATTTGAGGATTCTCCCTAGAGAGACTAGTGGCTACATGGAATCTTTGTATAAGTCAAATCTACAGAAATACAGTGTTGGTATATTTATCATTGATATTTCTTGTTGAGGCACATCTTGTATTTCTTGTCATATGGCTAAGATTTTTGATGGTACATGGTTGAGATCTTGTATTTATTGATGTATTGAGAAATTGAATATCAGAAAGGGGTTGATGAATAAGATCGTGTGAGGGATATTATACTTGTTCATGATTACACATACCTATATGGCACATGACTAGAGAGAGACATACTTGCCTTGAATAGAGGTTATGTATGAGGATGCATGCACAGGGTACAGTTACAGTCTGGATACAGTGACAGGTTACAAATCTATGTGAAAGAAGTTACAGAGGGTCAAAAATTTTCAAGTGAAAGGAAACCCTAGTTTCAGAGGGCATACGTGGGTTGTATAATAGATAGGGCGCGTACATATGCACCCTATACACAGCCAGCCCGCATATACCTTCAATGTATACGCACCCTATACACAGACAACCCGCGTATGCATCAGAAAATGGGGTTTTCTGTAAATCCAAGAATTTCTCCATCAACCCTTCATGCTACCTCAAACGTTCGCTACTTCAGATGTATCCACAAGTATTTACAAGAAACTTTACACAAGAAAATATATATACAAAATGTACAAGTGTGTGTTTAAGGAGTGAGCTTTACCTCTTATTTATATCTTCATATAGCCTTACACTTTCCTTATTTTAGGGCTTCTTTATTTAAAATAATTTATTTTGCAAAGCACTTTGACCCTTCGGGGCTTCTATAAGACTTATGAGGGGTTCTCCAACTTCGTATGGTCATAACTCTCTAACCATGAGGAGCTATGTGACGTTCCACATACCACCAGAAACGGCATGACAAGTACTATCTATCTAGGATAGTTTCCCTGACAAATTCATTGTCCTTCAACTCATTATTCCAGAATTAAGAATGGGTTCTCTTACTCCGCAAAGCATCTTCCCGTGAGGGCTTTCACCATAAGGGGACCACTTTGGATTTCATCCATATTTAATTCTTATCAACCATGACGAGACAATAATGAGTCATCTTTACATCAAACAATCTTGGGTCCATTACCCAAACCTTTGTGCTACAGGGATTTCTTCAAGGGTTGACATCAATGACAACCAACCTTAATCAACATATCACATAGCTCAGATGGGGGATTTTGATCAAAATCAGTGATAAACTGAGGAAATATTTGTATAACTTTAAGAGGAGGATATACAATTTCAGGATTATCATGATCATCATTTGAATGCAGTAGGTAAAGAAAAATTTGTTTAGCATGTTGAGGAAAGGACCAGAGGTAATTCACAACAAAAAATATAATGTTTTGGAAAAAACTCAACTTTAGGTACTTGTTTTCTCCCATGATGTCCTTTCATACCTCTGTCAAGGGCTCTCGTCTTCCAGTGGAGTCTCTGAATCGCATTTGAATTTTGAGTTGAGTCACCAATGATTTTTTGGAAGCTGGATTCTGCATTAAGAGTGGATTCGTGAGTTAAAAATTAAATTTATTGATTCTTCTACCAATGGAATCACCTTCAAACTGATTTTTTGATGTGTGGAGATGCCAGAGTAGGAATACAGCCAATATGTGCCTAAGTGTCTGCTGCTCTTAGACCTTAGAACTCAACAATTTTGTTCTTTCCCAAGGAAAAATTTTCAATTTCGTCCCCGACAACGGTGCCAGAATGTTAGCACTCTGTAAATCTGTCTAGCTGGAAGGCAGACAATAGAGGTAACTATTTCAACCAACTTTAGGTTGGATTCTGACCTTTCCAACCAGAGAGGGCTCTCTCGGACATACAATTAATTGGGATATTCAAAAGATTTAGCAATGTGTGTACAGAGGTCATATTCTACCGTGGTGTAAAATTTAAAGGTGGTAGGACAAAACAGAAGAGCAGGGCCATTGGGCAATGGGGTTCATTCCTGAAAATGTATGAAAAGTTATAAGTTGTGTATTTCCAAAGGGAACAGAGGAAAAATAGCTATGGTGTTCAGGGAAATAAGTAATATGAGATGGCAGGGGAGAGGAAAGGAACGACTACTATGAACAAGAGGCATCTAATAGAGGGAGAATCTCTTGGTGAAGCATTAGAAGAGGAAACATGAGGGTTGGCTACTACAAATAAAGCACCGAACACGTGTGAAGTCTGAAACAGTAACCAAATATACATAACAAGTATAATTGATATGAGAAGGAGAACCAGCAAAAATGAATTCCTTCTATTATTTAAAGATTATTACTAGCAACAAAAACACATTCATGAGTATGAAAAACAGGAAAACAAACTAAACATCAACACCATGATGAATCTCGATTATCATATAAAAACCTTATCTGCTTATATTAAAGTTCATAAGAAACTACAAATTTCTCCTGCTACGAGGGTAGGCCCCTCTCCAGTAAGTCCAACCATTCATTTATATTTTTCATATTATATATAGATAATTTAAATAGGGAATTCAAAGCGGATCATCTTCCCCGAGATTCCAAAAATAGATAGTGGCCATGGAAGGAGTAACGTACAACAACTGAGCTCCTATTTTGGCAAATTATTTGAATATCCCAGTTCGTTGAAGGCCTCTGGACCTGTCTTCTCCATTTCCTTCGGTTCATCGGGAAGTGTGCACTTATATCCTTTAGATGTACAATAATTAGACGAACGATTTGGTTCATGGTTACCCTATTCTGGAATAAAATGTTTATCGCCAACAACAGAGCAATGTCACCCATGTTTTGAATGACATTCGTCATTGAGTGCTAATCATGGGATACTGACAAAATTCCTTGCATACATAACGGATTATCACGTTCGGATATTGATTTCAAATGATGAGCCTTCGAAACAGTTTTTTGGCGGTGCTCACCCGGCATCACATGGACGAAAAGTACTCAAACAAGTGTCACGAGATTATTTGAATGGCCGTCAACTTTCCCTTTCCAAATGTGACCCTTGTATTTGACATATCCAATGATATTTTTACACGTGACATCGAGGTGTGATTGAGTGGTTTCAAGCTCACCCACTTTTCCCCCCGATATGCATCGGGTGGCGCCACGTTCCCTCGAGACAAAACCATGGTATTCTTATCAGCCCATTTTCAAGATATTATCCCCCGCGCTATTTCTTGGCCCGATATGCTCCACAACCATTGATCGGTGGCTTCCACAATCCATGATCCGTCGGGTCCTATAAACTTCACACCTCCACTTGATTTAGCTCCATCTACTAGATGGGGCCCCATCTTCTATTCTATCGCTCCTCTATATCGATTTAGCCTCCTGATAAGTCCCTAGACTTGGACTCCAAAATTTTGTTACAGTGATAATAGTACCTACACTCAATAAAATGAGAAGATAAGTTAGTGAGCTAAGTATTTTCGAAGAGATGACAATTGTTTACTTGAAAGTCATGAAATGTGAACTCCATTCAACAAGCATGGTTTAATTAGAATGTAAGGCGTTTTGAGATTGATGTCATGTTATTTTATGTCATTTCTCATGATTTTAATTTCTCATTATTTCTCATAGAGATATTTTCTCTAGATTTAGATGTTATGTTTGAGGATGCTTTAGAGATGTGAAACTAGATTTGCACAAAGCCATTTCTTCATGATAATGAATTCACATTGGAGAAGCTTGATCTCGAGTCAAGAGTAATTGTAGAGACTTTCACATTTCTTATTTTTCAATGAATATCTCTCTTGGTAAGATAGATGAGTTGTCATAGGCCTACCATTTATGGATCATAATGGTTTGAGAGTGGTTGAATCAATGACATTGAATAAGTTGTCAAGACTTTGAGGAGAAGGTAGACCCAACATGGATAATGCATTGAAAAGAGAAAGGTCGGAAAACATAAGGGCCATTAATGTTCATATCTAAGAGGAGAATTGAAACTTGAAGGAGAAAATACATAAGTTTGACAAGGGGATCCGGAAGAGGTCCTTGAGGCTATACTTGGAAATCGTTGCCTTTGTTAAAGGAATCACTAGCCAAATACCAAGAATCTCTCACCATTGTCATGGCAGGTTGGAACAAGATAAGATAATTTTATTAATTTCTAACAAATGACTACAAAAGTAGGTTAATGGTACTAAAAGATACATCCAGTGTGAGTATAATGTAGGAATGCAAAGGAAACTCTTAGGTAATGATGAAAGAAAGATAAAGGAGGCTAAAGAAAAAGTGCAAGATAGATAAACATCTAAGATAATCATTAGGTACAACCAACACCAAAATATATATATAGAAGTATCTTAGGTGTGGCGATACAAAGTGAGAGTCCAATACTAGAAAATCGAGCATCTTGATGTTGATCAAGAGAAAGAGAGATGGATATGAGGATGATGGCAGGATAAAATAGGTCTTTGGTTGTTCAACTGAGGATGAGATTTACTTTGACAGGTATGATGCACCTTGTGTTGGATTCCTTTGGAGTTGTTTCATCTATCTCTATGAGGATGCACGGTTTGATGACTATTTTGACACCTTTGAACCAACCTCAATGACATTAGTCAAACTCCTTTGAACGAGTCCTTTGGTAAATTTTAAAATCATTCCCAAAGGCATAGGCTCCAAACTAATGAGACAAGTGGGCCATAGGAATGGAAACCATAAAGACAATGAGAGGATTGTTCTTTGAGGAATTAAATTTGTACCTTCATGCAATCTAATGATGCTAATTTATAGTGTAAATGATTATAGTGCTACAATGGGAGAGCTTATGCTACTAATTTACTATGAGTATGGAAGTGGAAATAATGTTGTTGTGAGAAATTATAGCCATAGAATTTTCACTCACTCCTTAAAGGGAGAGGCTAGAAAAAAGATTAGTAATTTTCCAGATAATTAGATCAAAACTCTAATTGACTTCCATGACAAGTTCTTGGCTAGATGGGCAACAAAGAAAGATATATAATAGATGTTAATTAATATAGTTTGACTATGAAGTGATAGAATGGTTAATCCATGGTTGAATTAAATAGAATGTTCGCAAGATTATATCATAAGATCCCCACTNGTTCTTTGAGGAATTAATTTGTAGCTTCATGCAATCTGATGATGCTAATTTATAGTGTAAATGATTATAGTGCTACAATGGGAGAGCTTATGCTGCTAATTTACTATGAGTATGGAAGTGGAATTAATGTTGTTGTGAGAAATTATAGCCATAGAATTTTCACTCACTCCTTAAAGGGAGAGGCTAGAAAAAGGATTAGTAATTTTCCAGATAATTAGATCAAAACTCTAATTGACTTCCATGACAAGTTCTTGGCTAGATGGGGAACAAAGAAATATACATAATATATGTTAATTAATATAGTTTGACTATGAAGGGATAGAATGGTTAATCCATGGTTGAATTAAATAGAATGTTCGCAAGATTATATCATAAGATCCCCACTGTTGTCAAACCCTCTCAACCAGATGCCATGGTGACATATGCGTCTTCATTAAAGTCCAATTTTGTCTCACAATTGAGGAAAAGGAAATGAAAAAACCTCGACTCTATGTTCAATCGTGCAGAGGACCATGAGAGAAATATGAGGGCATAAAGCATACTTCTTGGGAGTAGGGAAGACTTTGAATATAGAAGAAAATTCAAAGAAGAAGAACCTTCCACCTCTAACTAGCCTAACCTTGAGAATCTAGCAACTTAGGAGCTTACATTGCTCATGTGTGCCTTTTTCATTTGATAATAAAGATGATAAGATACCCCCATTATATATAACTTTGGAAGTACATGGTTTGCACCTACATAGCTACCTATATGATAGAGTATCACCCCATACTTTAATGCCTTAGATATTCATGAAGAAATTGGGCTTAGAAATCACCATATCTTATAAAGACATATTCTTTTGATTGAAGGAAGTTGCTTTGCATTGTTATGAGTAAGGATTTGGTGTTAGAACTTGTGAAAATACCTTGGAAGCATGTAATGATGGATATGGGGGTGGAAAATTCCCCTCCCACTTATTATATGTTGTTTAAACTTAGTTGGGGTGCTACTTCGATGGGAAATTTTCAACTAGATTTGTCATATTCCATGGTCCCAATATTTGAGGGAAGAACCTATAGATTGTATAGGGAACCTAAAATGACCTATACTTTCAGTGATTATACTAATCCTAAAAATTATCCATCGTATATAGCTGATTAAATGGGTGAATATGTCATTAATCTAAATTCTAATCCAATTGAATTTTATAGGGATTTGATGAACATGTATGAGAAGCTTGACCCATATAGTTTGTGGAATAAGATTTTTGATGGAACTTCTCTCAGGGTGGTTTTGGGGTGGGTATGTCGAGTTAAATTACAATATCAGAGATAAGGAGTATGCATCAATGAGGTCTCTCGGGGTTTTATAGAATATATTTTTCATTCTAATCCAATTGTTTATCTACCTCATCCCTCTCTTAAAGAATTTTTGTGCCAACAAGATTCAAATGAGAGGAGAGGAAGGTGGATTTCTAAGATATAGGATTTCAACTTGACCATCAAAATGACCAATTTAGTTAAGGCATAGGGGTAGGTTGAGTTAATGGTTGATTCAAATTTATAAGTTGTTGGTTTGAATCTACTCATAGTTGAAATACACAACCATGTTCAATGACAGATAGCTTAGAGGCTCCAAATGGCACCTTTTTATCTCGAGTCCCCTTGGTATAAAGATGTTTATTACTTCCTTTTGAATGCTTAATGTTTGAGTGACATGGATAAATCTTAGAGGAGATCTTTGAAACTTAAAACTATCAAGTATTGTATTTTGGATCAGAAGTTGTAATTGAGAGACCCTTAGGGTTTGTTGCTAAGGTGTATGTTGGAAGGAGGTTGAAAATGTGATAAAGGACATCCATAGTGGTGTTTGAATGGGACATTATGAGGCTAAAGATACAACACATAAGATTTGAAGGTTTGGTTATTATTGGCCTACCATATTCTGTTGAAGTGTATAAATTTGTATGGTACTTTGAGGGTTGTCATAGGTTTACTAGTAAGCAAAAGATCCCTGCATTTCCATTGAATCTACTAGAATTTAATGCACCGTTCTTATAGTGGGGCCTATATTTCGTTGGAGAGATAATACTATATTCCATTGATCAACATAAATGAATTTTGACTATTAGTCACTGATTAAGAAAATGGGTGGAGGCCATTCCCACCAAGAAGGAAAATGTTCAAACAATCATCAAGTTTTTGGAGGAGAATATTACACCTAGGTTTGGGTGCCCCCTTAAAATAATGACTGCTAAATTTCAATATTTTAGGGCCATTGAATTGCTTTCTTTATGTCATAAGTACAATCTTATCTTGGCTCATTCCTTAATTGTTATCTACAAGGGAATGGTTGGGTAGAGTCATCCAACAAAAATTTAGTGATGACCATTAAGAAGAGACTAGATGAGAATAAGTGAGATTGGGATTCCCATTCAAGGTATGCCTTATAGGTTGACTACATAAGTACTAAAAGGGACACTGGGAAATCACCTTTAAACTAGTTTATGGGGAAAATTCCATTCTCCCAATCCAAATTGAGTTACCAAAAATGAATATTTTTCAAATCATAGAGGAGCCTAATGATATAAAGAGGAGAATTAGTCATATGATGGGAATGAAGGAACAAAATGATGAAGTCCATAGTAGGTTTTAGGAATTCCATTAGAATATGAAGCATGCTTTCGATAATAAGGCTAGGCCTTGAGACAATTAACCAGGAGATTTGGTCCTTTGGGATATGAGGCATGGAAGTCCTAGGAAGCATGGGAAGTTTGAAATTTTGTGTCTTAACCCTTACCTAGATGGTGAAAAATAAGAGTTTCCTATGAATTGAACGAGGAGGAAAATAGAGAAAGTAGATTCATCGACATCATTAGGCAGATACATTTGAAAGTGAAGGAACAACTTGAGAAGAGTCGAAGGAAGTACAAACTTTGACATGACCAACATAGTATTGATCATAATTTTTTTTTTGGTGACAATGTTGGCTCTATTTCAATAAAAATCAAATGGAAGGGGTAACCAAGAAGTTGAAGCCATTGAGAAGTGGACCATTAGAAATTGTTGAGAAAGTTAGTGACAATGCATTTACACTGAGTTTACCTCCAGAGTTTACCTCCATATATGCAAATGTATTTAGCATTAATGTGAAGAAATTCCAATTACACTACTACAGGACCATGCTTTGGTGTTGTCCTTATTGTCATTGTCTAATGCATTTTTTTAAATTTAAAAAAAAATTGAATGACACAAAACGCGACGCTTGAGGGGAGATCATGATTTGCATAATTTTTTCATCTATGTATCCCTTGTGCATGTCATATTTTTCGACGTGAATTTTATAAGGTGTCATATTAGAGACAAAATATGCAATGCTTCAAGTTAGAGTCATTTTACATCCATTATTATTGGAAAAACACCTTGGAGAATCATTTTTGCATCAATTTTGTGTCAAACATGTGTTTGTTGCGTCACATCAGTTCCCTTGTGCATCAATATAAATGTCGATATTGCATAATGGGTGTGAATATAAGAAGGGTGAAGGAAAGAAATGAAGTCCTTACTATTAGTTATGTCATTGAGAAAAGTAATGAAGTCCCTACTGGTAATGGCGTAGCATAGATCGATTGCGATTTTTGAAAGAAAGTGGCATTGGTTTGGTATTCATGGATAACTATTTTGGTAATCGATGCCTTATTTTGATCATCAGTTTTATAAACAATATCAAATACGTCCCAAAGGAGAGATGGAATTTTTAGTAATGAGGAACTAAGGCTTGAGCCATCTAGGGATTTAGATAAATCTGGTTTCTCCTGCTTAGTAATATGAAAACTCTTAAAATAGCCATTTTATTATGTTATTTAGTGCCTGGAACATTCTTTGATATGGATTAAATTTATTTTGGTTGGGGTTTTGCAAAGAATCAAGTAGCAGCAGTGAAGTGGAACCTGCACCAACAGCTTCACCATGCTTCAAGTGTACTTCACAATCAGATAACAGAATTTTCCAAGTTCACATTGAAACATACAATCACAAGGCACCAGAGATTATGCCAAGTGCAATGTTCAACCAAGTGTTAAGTTGATGATTCCCAATATTGGCGATATGATGTCTCTAAAAAATGATAGAAAATCAGGTATAGAACCCAATATCTAGAGTTCCCAAGATTTCAGACAAAGAAAAAACACAGGCGCTAAGGCATAAAGGAGATCTGGAGTATAGGAACAGACCATTTGCTTACAAGATTCTTGAAGTCATCGAATCATTTCTTATAGATGAAGATTACTATGCCCGTGTTGAGAGATGAAAGATCATTTCCAACTTGAACAAAACTGCAAGGGTTGTTGACAATATGTCGAAACCCTAACTTGAGAAGTTAAGAGTCTTTCTTGCTTGATGATAAGGAACAAAAATATATATAGGGTTTACAAAAAGATATTTAGTGCACAGTTGCATTCACTTTAGGAGACGATATTAGATTTGGAATCCTTGCTGCAACATGATTATGCTTGTAGGCACTGTCACAATCAAGCCATGAGTTTTTTAAAGGATCCTGCACAGTTCCATGAGTTCCCAAGATACATAGTTGAACGGATTATTGTTCTGTCTATGAGACTGAGTAAAATGTCAAGCAAATTTGAGAGAATTGTGGCATATGCAGGGTAAGAGGTTGGGATCATTTCTTCCATTGTCAGAAATGTGGTTGATGATTTACAGAAAGCTCACCCGTGTCACAGAAATCTAGAAGGGACCTGGCCGAAGAGAAAAACCTAAACTTTGTATCTAATTGGACTATTTTGAAAGCTTCATTTCACAAAGGATTAC